>PIJE02003450.1:0-5000 GCA_002895965.2 Coryphaenoides rupestris | reverse complement strand
CCGCGGCGCATGCTGCCAGGATGCTCTCTCGCTCTCTCTCTCTCTCTCTCACTGCACCTTTTCCTCGTTCGCCCCTCAGTCTTCCTGCTCTCCTCTCCTCTCCTCTCGTCTGTGTGTTTCTGTCTTCAATGCATTCTCTGCCTCTCTCTCTTACACGCCCTCTCTCTCTCTCTCTCTCTCTCTCTCTCTCTCTCTCTCTCTCTCTCTCTCTCTCTCTCTCTGTCCTCGCTCTCCCTCCACAAAGGCTCGTTAGCTGGATTGCTGCTGCCTTGCCCGGGGCGACCGAGGCCTGACTGAGGGATGTGAGGGGAGCGAGGGGCCTGCTCGGGAGATCACAAGAGATGAGAGAGAGAGAGAGAGAGCTAGAGAGAGAGAGAGAGAGGATGAGAGAGGAGAGATGAGGAGAGAAGAGAGAGGAGAGAGAGAGAGAGGGAAGAGAGAGAGAGAGGCGATAGAGAGAGAGAGAGACACACCACACACAGAGAGAGAGGACAGAGAGACAGGGGGAGAGGAGGGAGGGAGGGAGGGAGGGAGGGAAGGGGGGGGTTGCGGTAGAGGTGAGTGAGTGGGCTTTTAAAAAAAAATACAAATATATATATATATACTGTACATATCAACGAATATATATATACATATATATATATATGTATATATATATGTATATATACTGTATATTTAGTATTTTTTTTGCAGAACGATATGGTCCAGAATATCATCGGGATTATTTGGACCGATATTGTGATTTATTTGCGATATAATTCACAGTTTAGCTGGGGAATGATCATTTTTTTGTCGTTGAAATGTTCATTTTGTTGGACTAAAGAAAGTCAACTGAACATCACGACGTGACACACATGTTGTTGGGCTCCGGAAACAAAGCGAACAAATTTACATCTGGAAAAAAACCCCAACATCTGTATTTCAATCAGAGCTTTGCTGCAGTACAGAGTGGTTCACTTATAATGCTTTTATGCATTTTACATTGACACACATTTGACCGTAAACCGACCAATATGTTGTCTGTCTGCATGTCTTAACGTCCGATGTTCTATTAGTCATAGTTATAGTATAATAATAATAAGTAATAATAGTGAGAAGTTTATTTATAGCGTATAAGGATCAGTGTTAATATCATTAATAACAGTCTGAGTAATAGTTAGTATTACTAATGAGAGCATGAATATCAGCGCTCGTATTATTAACAACAATGTGAGGATTAGTTAGTACTCTTAATATCAGTGTGATGTATTAGTGTGTTAGTATTATATTATATTATATTGGTGTTAGTATTATTAATAACTGTGTGAATATTAGTATTAGTAATATGAATAACAGTGTGTTGCTAGTTAGTACTATTAATAACAGTGTGATTATTAGTCTTAATATCATGAAGTAATAGTTAGTATGATTAACAACAGTATGAATATTAGTGTTAGTCAGTATTTGTAATGACAGTATGAATATAATTGTGAGTATTATTAATAACTGAGTGTTCATGTTAGTATTATTTATAACAGTGGGAGTATTAGTCCTCCTAAACGTCTCTCCTGGTCTTAAATTAGAATACCAACAGCGGGGGGGTTGAGGTGGAGAGGAGGAGGAAGAGGAGGAGGAGGAGGAGGAGGAGAGAAGAAGTCGAGATGAAGCATGGGAGGAGGAGGAGAGGTAAGACGAGGAGAGGGCAGGGGAGAAAGGAGGTGGAGATGGAGGAGAAAGGAGAGAGGAGATGGAGGAAAGAGGAGAGAGAAGATGGAGGAGAGAGGAGAGATGGAGAGGAGATGGATGAGAAAGAAGAGAGGAGATGGAGGAGAAAAGAGGTAGAGATGGAGATGGAGGAGAAAGTAGAGAGGAGAGGAGATGGAGGGGAGAGGAGAGGAGATGGAGGAGAAAGAAGAGAGGAGAGGAGATGGAGGAGAGAGGAGAGGAGATGGAGGAGAGAGGAGAGGAGATGGAGGCGATGGAGGAGAGAGGAGAGGAGATGGAGGAGAAAGAAGAGAGGAGATGGAGGAGAAAGGAGAGAGGAGAGGAGAGGAGATGGAGGAGAGAGGAGAGGAGATGGAGGAGAGAGGAGAGGAGATGGAGGAGAAAGGAGATGGAGGAGAAAGGAGGGAGGAGAGGAGAGGAGATGGAGGAGAGAGGGGAGAGGAGAGGAGAGAGGAGAGAGGAGAGGAGAGGAGAGGAGATGGAGGAGAGAGGAGAGGGCAGAGCGAGGGAAGACGAGAGGAGAGAGGAGAGGAGATGGAGGAGAAAGGAGATGGAGGAGAAAGGAGGGAGGAGAGGAGAGGAGATGGAGGAGAAAGGAGGGAGGAGAGGAGAGGAGATGGAGGAGAAAGGAGAGAGGAGAGCGAGGGAAGACCAGAGGAGAGAGAGAGACGCAACCAGAATGAGTCATTCTTTTGTATTCAGAAAAACCTTTGGACTGCAGTAAATGTGTGTGTGTGTGTGTGTGTGTGTGTGTGTGTGTGTGTGTGTGTGTGTGTGTGTGTGTGTGTGTGTGTGTGTGCCAAAACAGAGCCTCCTGACGGACACATACACGTTTCACACTCACAAAACCATCGCCACCAATTATAAAACATATAAAACATATGGTTTCCCAACACGGGAGAGCTGTGTGTGTTCGGTTACCATGGGCTACCGCGGTGTGTGTGTCTCCCATATTGATGCTACACCCATTTCCCACACATAACACACACACACACACACGCATTCTCACAGAACCACACATACACACACACACACAACACACACACACACAACACACACACACACACACACACACACACACACACACACACACACACACACATGCACACACACACACACACATACACACACACACACACACACACACACACATACACACACATGCTCACAGAACCACACACATAACACACAGAACCACACACACACATAACACACACATGTCACAGACACACAGACACACATCAACACACACACATGCACACAGAACCACACATACATAACACACACACAGAACCACACACACATAACACACGTGCACACAGAACCACACACACATGAAACACACACATGCTCACAGAACCACACACACATGAAACACACACATGCACACAGAACCACACATACACATAACACACACACATAGAACCACACATATAACACACATTCACACAGAACCACACACATACACATAACACCATGCACACAGAACCACACACATAACACACACATGCACACAGAACCACACATACACACAGAATGCAGAACACACACATAAACACACACATGCTCACAGAACCACACACACAGAACACACACATGCTCACAGAACCACACATACACATGAAACACACACATGCACACAGAACCACACATACACATAACACACACATGCTCACAGAACCACACACACATAACACACGTGCACACAGAACCACACACACATGAAACACACACATGCTCACAGAACCACACACACATGAAACACACACATGCACACAGAACCACACATACACATAACACACACATGCTCACAGAACCACACATACATAAAACACACACATGCACACAGAACCACACACACATAACACACACATGCACACAGAACCACACATACACATAACACACACAGAACCACACAAAACACACACACAGAACCACACATACATAACACACACACATGCTCACAGAACCACACAAACATAACACACACATGCACACAGAACCACACACACATAACACACACATGCTCACAGAACCACACATACATAAAACACACACATGCACACAGAACCACACACACATAACACACGTGCACACAGAACCACACACACATGAAACACACACATGCTCACAGAACCACACACATAAAACACACACATGCACACAGAACCACACACACATAACACACACATGCACACAGAACCACACATACATAACACACACATGCACACAGAACCACACACACATAACACACGTGCACACAGAACCACACACACATGAAACACACACATGCTCACAGAACCACACACACATAACACACACATGCACACAGAACCACACATACATAACACACACATGCACACAGAACCACACACACATAACACACGTGCACACAGAACCACACACACATGAAACACACACATGCTCACAGAACCACACACACATGAAACACACACATGCACACAGAACCACACATACACATAACACACACATGCTCACAGAACCACACATAAATAAAACACACACATGCACACAGAACCACACACACATAACACACATGCACACAGAATCAGACACACACATAACACACACACATGCTCACAGAACCACACATACATAACACACACATTCACACAGAACCACACATACATAACACACACGTGCACACAGAACCACACATACATAAAACACACACATGCACACAGAACCACACACACATAACACACATGCACACAGAACCACACATGCATAACACACACATTCACACAGAACCACACACACACACAGAGAGATGGCGGGGTCCAAAAGCAACTGGGGATTAATTAACAACACCAGTATTCAGGGTGCTTTAAGCGTCCGTTTATTTCGCCGCTTTCGCCCCAAAATCGATGTACAATCTATTCTCTTATTGTACGTTTGCTCTGGAAAAGACACAGAATTCTTTCAAAGTATTGAGCGAGTGCGTCGTAATACTGCATTGAAATGTGTGTGTGAGTCACGGTGACGCGGTGAATACGTCCTCAAATACGCACACAGGAGAGAGCGCCGGAACGCCGGAACGTTTTTATTAAAGATATTGGTCGTGGTGTCAGTTGGCTCGGCGGGAATCGGGAATCAGAATCGGCTTCATTGTCTTCGTTTTTACAAACAAGGGAACATTTAAACAAAGTATTCCCAAAAAAATATAGAAATATTCAAATTGTGCAAATAAAAGAAGGTGCAATTTAAAAGATGCCTTTCATTAGATCATAGATTCGTGGATTAAACTGTTATTTTATAGTCATAGTATATATAGA
>PIJE02003449.1:32106-34606 GCA_002895965.2 Coryphaenoides rupestris | reverse complement strand
CACACACAACACACACACACACACACACACACACACACACACACACACACACACACGGGTGGGGAGATGCAGTACATAACAGACAAACACTATCTCTGTCCTGTATGTCTGTGGGGGCGGGGTTAAGCACCCTCACCACCAGACACCAGTCGATTGAGGCTGAAATGGGAAGTCACGACCAACGGGGGAAGAGGATCGGGAAATGGTGTCTCGTCTGTGGCGGCTGTGGTGACGGAACGCTATATTGACGGTTGTGGTGTGTGCGTGTGTGTGTGTGTGTGTGTGTGTGTGTGTGTGTGTGTGTGTGTGTGTGGTGTGTGTGCGCGTGTGTGCGTGTGTGTGTGAGAGCTCTCAAGTGTGTGTACGGTTTTCTCCGTGTTGCGGCGAGCTGCTCTGCTCCTATGCCTTTATGGTAATTGCTGGAGCACACCACATTTGTATACACATGTTTAAAACTGCATGTGTGTGTGTGTGTGTGTGTGTGTGTGTGTGTAAGAGAGTTTGTGTGTATCTGAGTGGGATAAATGGAGAGAGAGCGAGAGAGGGAGGGAGAGAGAGAGAGAGAGCGAGAGAGCGAGAGCGAGCGAGAGAGATAGATATCGGACTGTCTGTGTATTTGGGTTACAATGTGTGTAGAAGAGCAAGCATATCTGGGTCAGAAAAAGTGTTTTTGTGTGTGTGTGTGTGTGTGACGGTGTGTGTGTGTGTGTGTGTGTGTGTGTGTGTGTGTGTGTGTGTGTGTGTGTGTGTGTGTGTGTGTGTGTGTGTGTGCCTGTGTGTGTGTGCCTGTGTGTGTGTGTGTGTGTGTGTGTTGGGCGGTAATGCATTGGCCCTTGACCGAACAGAGTTCCCAAGCGACCTGCCCACCTGCTGGCGTCTCCGCTCTCCCACCCTCTCTCATCTCTCTCTCATCTCTCTCCTCTCTCTCTCTCTCTCTCCTCTCTCTCTCTCTCTTTCACCTCTCTCTCTATCTCTCTCTCCTCTCTCTCTCTCTCCTCTCTCTCTCTCCTCCTCCCTCTCTCCCCTTCCCCTCCCACCCCGTTTGCCTCCTACCTGGATAAAAGCTGCCGAAGCAACTGTGTGCACCCCGAGCCGCACACACACACACACACACAGACACACACACACACACACACACACACACACACAGGGGGAGCCTAGAATGGCACAGCTTTTATGTTACACTCTGTCGGGAAAGAACGAAGTCTCTCTCTCCTCTCCGTTGCTCTCTCTCTCTCTCTCTCTCTCTCTCTCTCTCTCTCTCTCTCTCTCTCTCTCTCTCTCTCTCTCTCCTCTCTCTCTCTCTCTCTCTCTCCTCTCTCTCTCTCTCTCTCTCTCTCTCTCTCTCCTCTCTCCTCTCTCTCACTCTCTCTCTCTCTCTCTCTCTCTCTCTCTCTCTCTGTGTGAAAGTAGACATGATAGCAGCGGTGTGTTTTCTACATGTCGGATACCAGCGAGGGACCAGAAAGAGCAGAAAACCATCGGAGAGACCAGCCAGTTGGGAAACATGTCCCTGCAGCACACACACACACAGATACACACACAACCACACACAACACACACACACACCACACACACACACACACACACACTCAACACTCACACTCACACACACACACTCACACAGACACAAACACACACACACACTCACACAGACACAAACACACACACTCACACACTCACACACACACTCACAGACACACACTCACACAGACACACTCACACGCACACACACCCGCCATCTCCTCTGTCATCTCCAACCTGCAATAATCTCTGGACTGGGTTAGGTGTCCGCGGGGCCCTGAAGGCGACATCTTGTCCCTGCATCGTTTATATATATATATCTATATATATATAGATATATATATATATCTATATATATATATAAATATATATACTGTATATCTCTGCGATTTATTTCACAAGCGCTCGGGCAAAAGAAAACAGCAGAATGATGTTCCGGGTCGGGGCTGTCGAATATTTTGTTATTATTTCCCCGGAAGCTCGGCTGTGGCTATGAAATGCTCAGCGATGTGCAACAACAGAGCGACGGATGAGCGTCATCGGAGAGACGCGGCGATACGGGTCATCATCACCCCGGCGTCTACCTGTATTGTATCGCCACGGCGACCAGACGCGATGCCGCCGCCTGGCGACAGAATCGAAATCGGTCGGCCCGATACGATAAGATAAAAAAAAAAAAAAAAACCTGCTCGACAACGGCGAGATCCGCCTCCGTGTGCGCGGGGACGTACTTTGTATGTGTATCCTGTGGCGTGACGATGTACCGATTATCTTGGTTTTTGTGTTTTAGATAAGATCAGGATTGGATATTCAGCGGCACACTATTTTTTTGGGAGGTCAATGCGATTCCTCTTTATGTCTTGTTCTGTTTGCTTCGGGAAATATCGCGTAACGAGTTCTCAAAATGCGATCGTAACCGAGACGCTCTTTAAGGGGAAGTCAAACGTAATGTTAGATGCTGTCATCGCTGCCGGTG
>PIJE02003449.1:9606-29606 GCA_002895965.2 Coryphaenoides rupestris | reverse complement strand
AGGAGAGATGGAGAGGGGAAGGGAGTAAGGGAGGAAAGGAGGAAGGAAGGAGAGAGAGAGCGGCAGAATGAGTCCGTGACGTCATCCAGCGCGTGAGTCGGCGGTCTTCTCTCTACCGCTTTCATTTTTAGTCTTTAATTAGAGGTAATTAGGCTCTCTGTGGGACCGCCCATTCTTCTCTCCCTCTCTCTCTCTCAATCCATCTCTCTCTCTCTTTCTCTCTCTCCTCCTTCTCTATGCCTCTCTCTCCCCCTCTCACTCTCTCTCTCTCCCCTCTCACTCTCTATACTCTCTCCTCTCTCTCCTCTCTCTGTGTTGAGGGGAACAAGCAATGCTGGGGCCATTTTGGAAACATTCCTCTTGTTTCACTGCTGTGATGTTTGTGAGTTTGTCACACACAACAACACACACACACACCGCCACACACACACACAACATCACACAACAGCACTATTAGGACAGGCAATACGAATGAATAGAGTCTGAAGACAGTCCGAGAAGACAATGGAGGTGAATGGCAACAATCGGTTGGAACGTCAAAACCAAGCGTTTAGTCGCGAGAGGCATGGATGTCCAAACTGCACTTATCTCGCGCTCAAACGCATTTTGCAGCCACGCACACAATAACCTCATAAGACGCTATTGCCCAATGATCCCTCTGTATGTATCTTGTGCTGGTGCACCTCTACTTGCTTCCCTACCGTTTTGGAGTTGGGGGGTTATTGCATTCGAGAGTAGTTCACAATTCATTTTCACAATAGGCGCTTGTGTGTTTCTAAGCGGTTAAACAGTAAAAGGTGATGGGTCTTCACAACTTTCATGGAAACGTTTATCCGACCTTACCAATGCTTGTGTGGGCATGAGTACATCATAAGACAGTGGGGCAACATCGGTTTAGGCATCAAACACCAAGCGTTTAGTCGCGAGAGGCATGGATGTCCAAACTGCACTTATCTCGCGCTCAAACGCATTTTGCAGCCACGCACACAATAACCTCATAAGACGCTATTGCCCAATGATCCCTCTGTATGTATCTTGTGCTGGTGCACCTCTACTTGCTTCCCTACCGTTTTGGAGTTGGGGGGTTATTGCATTCGAGAGTAGTTCACAATTCATTTTCACAATAGGCGCTTGTGTGTTTCTAAGCGGTTAAACAGTAAAAGGTGATGGGTCTTCACAACTTTCATGGAAACGTTTATCCGACCTTACCAATGCTTGTGTGGGCATGAGTACATCATAAGACAGTGGGGCAACATCGGTTTAGGCATCAAACACCAAGCGTTTAGTCGCGAGAGGCATGGATGTCCAAACTGCACTTATCTCGCGCTCAAACGCATTTTGCAGCCACGCACACAATAACCTCATAAGACGCTATTGCCCAATGATCCCTCTGTATGTATCTTGTGCTGGTGCACCTCTACTTGCTTCCCTACCGTTTTGGAGTTGGGGGGTTATTGCATTCGAGAGTAGTTCACAATTCATTTTCACAATAGGCGCTTGTGTGTTTCTAAGCGGTTAAACAGTAAAAGGTGATGGGTCTTCACAACTTTCATGGAAACGTTTATCCGACCTTACCAATGCTTGTGTGGGCATGAGTACATCATAAGACAGTGGGGCAACATCGGTTTAGGCATCAAACACCAAGCGTTTAGTCGCGAGAGGCATGGATGTCCAAACTGCACTTATCTCGCGCTCAAACGCATTTTGCAGCCACGCACACAATAACCTCATAAGACGCTATTGCCCAATGATCCCTCTGTATGTATCTTGTGCTGGTGCACCTCTACTTGCTTCCCTACCGTTTTGGAGTTGGGGGGTTATTGCATTCGAGAGTAGTTCACAATTCATTTTCACAATAGGCGCTTGTGTGTTTCTAAGCGGTTAAACAGTAAAAGGTGATGGGTCTTCACAACTTTCATGGAAACGTTTATCCGACCTTACCAATGCTTGTGTGGGCATGAGTACATCATAAGACAGTGGGGCAACATCGGTTTAGGCATCAAACACCAAGCGTTTAGTCGCGAGAGGCATGGATGTCCAAACTGCACTTATCTCGCGCTCAAACGCATTTTGCAGCCACGCACACAATAACCTCATAAGACGCTATTGCCCAATGATCCCTCTGTATGTATCTTGTGCTGGTGCACCTCTACTTGCTTCCCTACCGTTTTGGAGTTGGGGGGTTATTGCATTCGAGAGTAGTTCACAATTCATTTTCACAATAGGCGCTTGTGTGTTTCTAAGCGGTTAAACAGTAAAAGGTGATGGGTCTTCACAACTTTCATGGAAACGTTTATCCGACCTTACCAATGCTTGTGTGGGCATGAGTACATCATAAGACAGTGGGGCAACATCGGTTTAGGCATCAAACACCAAGCGTTTAGTCGCGAGAGGCATGGATGTCCAAACTGCACTTATCTCGCGCTCAAACGCATTTTGCAGCCACGCACACAATAACCTCATAAGACGCTATTGCCCAATGATCCCTCTGTATGTATCTTGTGCTGGTGCACCTCTACTTGCTTCCCTACCGTTTTGGAGTTGGGGGGTTATTGCATTCGAGAGTAGTTCACAATTCATTTTCACAATAGGCGCTTGTGTGTTTCTAAGCGGTTAAACAGTAAAAGGTGATGGGTCTTCACAACTTTCATGGAAACGTTTATCCGACCTTACCAATGCTTGTGTGGGCATGAGTACATCATAAGACAGTGGGGCAACATCGGTTTAGGCATCAAACACCAAGCGTTTAGTCGCGAGAGGCATGGATGTCCAAACTGCACTTATCTCGCGCTCAAACGCATTTTGCAGCCACGCACACAATAACCTCATAAGACGCTATTGCCCAATGATCCCTCTGTATGTATCTTGTGCTGGTGCACCTCTACTTGCTTCCCTACCGTTTTGGAGTTGGGGGGTTATTGCATTCGAGAGTAGTTCACAATTCATTTTCACAATAGGCGCTTGTGTGTTTCTAAGCGGTTAAACAGTAAAAGGTGATGGGTCTTCACAACTTTCATGGAAACGTTTATCCGACCTTACCAATGCTTGTGTGGGCATGAGTACATCATAAGACAGTGGGGCAACATCGGTTTAGGCATCAAACACCAAGCGTTTAGTCGCGAGAGGCATGGATGTCCAAACTGCACTTATCTCGCGCTCAAACGCATTTTGCAGCCACGCACACAATAACCTCATAAGACGCTATTGCCCAATGATCCCTCTGTATGTATCTTGTGCTGGTGCACCTCTACTTGCTTCCCTACCGTTTTGGAGTTGGGGGGTTATTGCATTCGAGAGTAGTTCACAATTCATTTTCACAATAGGCGCTTGTGTGTTTCTAAGCGGTTAAACAGTAAAAGGTGATGGGTCTTCACAACTTTCATGGAAACGTTTATCCGACCTTACCAATGCTTGTGTGGGCATGAGTACATCATAAGACAGTGGGGCAACATCGGTTTAGGCATCAAACACCAAGCGTTTAGTCGCGAGAGGCATGGATGTCCAAACTGCACTTATCTCGCGCTCAAACGCATTTTGCAGCCACGCACACAATAACCTCATAAGACGCTATTGCCCAATGATCCCTCTGTATGTATCTTGTGCTGGTGCACCTCTACTTGCTTCCCTACCGTTTTGGAGTTGGGGGGTTATTGCATTCGAGAGTAGTTCACAATTCATTTTCACAATAGGCGCTTGTGTGTTTCTAAGCGGTTAAACAGTAAAAGGTGATGGGTCTTCACAACTTTCATGGAAACGTTTATCCGACCTTACCAATGCTTGTGTGGGCATGAGTACATCATAAGACAGTGGGGCAACATCGGTTTAGGCATCAAACACCAAGCGTTTAGTCGCGAGAGGCATGGATGTCCAAACTGCACTTATCTCGCGCTCAAACGCATTTTGCAGCCACGCACACAATAACCTCATAAGACGCTATTGCCCAATGATCCCTCTGTATGTATCTTGTGCTGGTGCACCTCTACTTGCTTCCCTACCGTTTTGGAGTTGGGGGGTTATTGCATTCGAGAGTAGTTCACAATTCATTTTCACAATAGGCGCTTGTGTGTTTCTAAGCGGTTAAACAGTAAAAGGTGATGGGTCTTCACAACTTTCATGGAAACGTTTATCCGACCTTACCAATGCTTGTGTGGGCATGAGTACATCATAAGACAGTGGGGCAACATCGGTTTAGGCATCAAACACCAAGCGTTTAGTCGCGAGAGGCATGGATGTCCAAACTGCACTTATCTCGCGCTCAAACGCATTTTGCAGCCACGCACACAATAACCTCATAAGACGCTATTGCCCAATGATCCCTCTGTATGTATCTTGTGCTGGTGCACCTCTACTTGCTTCCCTACCGTTTTGGAGTTGGGGGGTTATTGCATTCGAGAGTAGTTCACAATTCATTTTCACAATAGGCGCTTGTGTGTTTCTAAGCGGTTAAACAGTAAAAGGTGATGGGTCTTCACAACTTTCATGGAAACGTTTATCCGACCTTACCAATGCTTGTGTGGGCATGAGTACATCATAAGACAGTGGGGCAACATCGGTTTAGGCATCAAACACCAAGCGTTTAGTCGCGAGAGGCATGGATGTCCAAACTGCACTTATCTCGCGCTCAAACGCATTTTGCAGCCACGCACACAATAACCTCATAAGACGCTATTGCCCAATGATCCCTCTGTATGTATCTTGTGCTGGTGCACCTCTACTTGCTTCCCTACCGTTTTGGAGTTGGGGGGTTATTGCATTCGAGAGTAGTTCACAATTCATTTTCACAATAGGCGCTTGTGTGTTTCTAAGCGGTTAAACAGTAAAAGGTGATGGGTCTTCACAACTTTCATGGAAACGTTTATCCGACCTTACCAATGCTTGTGTGGGCATGAGTACATCATAAGACAGTGGGGCAACATCGGTTTAGGCATCAAACACCAAGCGTTTAGTCGCGAGAGGCATGGATGTCCAAACTGCACTTATCTCGCGCTCAAACGCATTTTGCAGCCACGCACACAATAACCTCATAAGACGCTATTGCCCAATGATCCCTCTGTATGTATCTTGTGCTGGTGCACCTCTACTTGCTTCCCTACCGTTTTGGAGTTGGGGGGTTATTGCATTCGAGAGTAGTTCACAATTCATTTTCACAATAGGCGCTTGTGTGTTTCTAAGCGGTTAAACAGTAAAAGGTGATGGGTCTTCACAACTTTCATGGAAACGTTTATCCGACCTTACCAATGCTTGTGTGGGCATGAGTACATCATAAGACAGTGGGGCAACATCGGTTTAGGCATCAAACACCAAGCGTTTAGTCGCGAGAGGCATGGATGTCCAAACTGCACTTATCTCGCGCTCAAACGCATTTTGCAGCCACGCACACAATAACCTCATAAGACGCTATTGCCCAATGATCCCTCTGTATGTATCTTGTGCTGGTGCACCTCTACTTGCTTCCCTACCGTTTTGGAGTTGGGGGGTTATTGCATTCGAGAGTAGTTCACAATTCATTTTCACAATAGGCGCTTGTGTGTTTCTAAGCGGTTAAACAGTAAAAGGTGATGGGTCTTCACAACTTTCATGGAAACGTTTATCCGACCTTACCAATGCTTGTGTGGGCATGAGTACATCATAAGACAGTGGGGCAACATCGGTTTAGGCATCAAACACCAAGCGTTTAGTCGCGAGAGGCATGGATGTCCAAACTGCACTTATCTCGCGCTCAAACGCATTTTGCAGCCACGCACACAATAACCTCATAAGACGCTATTGCCCAATGATCCCTCTGTATGTATCTTGTGCTGGTGCACCTCTACTTGCTTCCCTACCGTTTTGGAGTTGGGGGGTTATTGCATTCGAGAGTAGTTCACAATTCATTTTCACAATAGGCGCTTGTGTGTTTCTAAGCGGTTAAACAGTAAAAGGTGATGGGTCTTCACAACTTTCATGGAAACGTTTATCCGACCTTACCAATGCTTGTGTGGGCATGAGTACATCATAAGACAGTGGGGCAACATCGGTTTAGGCATCAAACACCAAGCGTTTAGTCGCGAGAGGCATGGATGTCCAAACTGCACTTATCTCGCGCTCAAACGCATTTTGCAGCCACGCACACAATAACCTCATAAGACGCTATTGCCCAATGATCCCTCTGTATGTATCTTGTGCTGGTGCACCTCTACTTGCTTCCCTACCGTTTTGGAGTTGGGGGGTTATTGCATTCGAGAGTAGTTCACAATTCATTTTCACAATAGGCGCTTGTGTGTTTCTAAGCGGTTAAACAGTAAAAGGTGATGGGTCTTCACAACTTTCATGGAAACGTTTATCCGACCTTACCAATGCTTGTGTGGGCATGAGTACATCATAAGACAGTGGGGCAACATCGGTTTAGGCATCAAACACCAAGCGTTTAGTCGCGAGAGGCATGGATGTCCAAACTGCACTTATCTCGCGCTCAAACGCATTTTGCAGCCACGCACACAATAACCTCATAAGACGCTATTGCCCAATGATCCCTCTGTATGTATCTTGTGCTGGTGCACCTCTACTTGCTTCCCTACCGTTTTGGAGTTGGGGGGTTATTGCATTCGAGAGTAGTTCACAATTCATTTTCACAATAGGCGCTTGTGTGTTTCTAAGCGGTTAAACAGTAAAAGGTGATGGGTCTTCACAACTTTCATGGAAACGTTTATCCGACCTTACCAATGCTTGTGTGGGCATGAGTACATCATAAGACAGTGGGGCAACATCGGTTTAGGCATCAAACACCAAGCGTTTAGTCGCGAGAGGCATGGATGTCCAAACTGCACTTATCTCGCGCTCAAACGCATTTTTGCAGCCACGCACACAATAACCTCATAAGACGCTATGCCCAATGATCCCTCTGTATGTATCTTGTGCTGGTGCACCTCTACTTGCTTCCCTACCGTTTTGGAATTGGGGGGTTATTGCATTCGAGAGTAGTTCACAATTCATTTTCACAATAGGCGCTTGTGTGTTTCTAAGCGGTTAAACAGTAAAAGTGATGGGTCTTCACAACTTTCATGGAAACGTTTATCCGACCTTACCAATGCTTGTGTGGGCAATGAGTACATCATAAACAGTGGGGCAAACATCAGCACACTGCACATCTTCACTACACAAAAACCAACACAGCTATAAGGAATAACTATCACAGCTAGACGAGAGTATACATCGAACTAGATACACAACACAGCGAGCACACTCACACACCACTACCGCGCTCACACAAACAACACATTTTTGCAGCCACGACCAACACACACACACACACACACACCATCCAATCACACGCTATTACCCACACACACACACCAATGATCCCTCTATTGCACAACTGGTCTAACACAAATGCCTATCTAGCGCGATCAGTCACGTAGCACCACACGTCTATACTTGCTTCCACGCTACCGAGCGAGACCGCTTCGGCTGTTGGGAAGCCGAGTGGCTGCGAGCGCGCAAGTTGGCCGGTTATGTGTGAGAGCGAGAACGCAGGTCTCAGACTAGGACGCTAGATGACTACAACAATGCCTGCCATTTCTCATCTCACACAGGCCGTCCTCCCTCCCTCCTGCCTTGTCTGTTCTAAGTCTGCCTCCTCCTCTTCAATAACCCAGAGACATAACCATAGACGACCGAGCTGAAGAGTCGTCCACGACTAAACATTGCACCTACGGACACACCAGTATAAAACACAGAGCAGCGGGGGGGGGACGCGGTGGTGTGGTATAGTACATATCCAGGGCAAAGACCACGCTAGTACAACATCGTGTGATCCGTGCATTTGCATAGAAGGTTCAAACCAGAGATTGCCGAGAGAGTGTGCGAGAATGGTGTTCTATATTAGTGCAGTCGCATTCAATATGTAAGAGCATGGATGCGTTCCTATATTTATTCGCACACATGACTCCTTTAGGCACTCGGCTACCTTGCACACAAATCACATTCCACCCCATTCATACACCGACGGCGGCGGCGTCGAACACACACACTGTCTAACAGGGTAACAACCACAAAGGCAACCGTACACAAGAAGACAGGTCTATTTAAGACGGGCTATATTGTGTGGCGTCCTCGCTCAAGGGACACCCTCCACCAACTTACTGTAGCTAGAGGAGGGGGCAGAGTTGGAGCGCCACCCCACGTAGGAATTTGCGAGAACTTCGAGTTTCCAACCTGCGCACTCTTCAGCTTACTACTTCCTTGAGGGCTTATTCCCTTTAACTGCCCTTTTGGAGTGTATGGCATTCGAGGGAGTAGTTCACAATTTGCCATTCTGCACACAATAAAGAGTTTCTTTCTTGCCATGTGTCATTAGTGCATAGGTTGTAGTATCTAAAAGGGAGGACGTCAACACTTAAAGAAGTGTACGGCCAATATTCACTCCCTGCTTCAGTATACATCACTCTCTACTTACACGTGGAAGCCGTCGAGTACACGAACCTTATTTTCTGAAGCTAATCGTAGACTTAAGCGTATCATTGGTCATACACATAAGTAAATCATAATAAGGACAAAGGTAGGGTGACCCCCCTGAGAGAAGTTTATTCTAATAAAGATTATATAAAGAGGACATCAAAACACATCCCACCGTCTAGCCCTCCCGCCCCGTGAGAGCGGGGCGATGGGATTTGGGTGCCAGGAACTGGGCACGGGTGGTGCGTGCGTTTGGACGACATACAAAAACCATTTAAGCAGGGACCAAAACAGGCAACACCTGTATATGAAGACGGCTCAAAGTACAGACGACTCCACTGCGTGCAGTCACCCAGAAATAGATCCTCTCACATGGTAATAGGATATACATCTTAATACTGTACTATGACTCCTTATCTGTACGTGAGTGACTTCCCTTACCGTTAGGTTGGGGGATCGGGATTATATGGAGATCATAAATGTCGATCACACTGCAGGTAATCATGCCAAATGTGAGAGTGCCCTGATAATACAGAATACGCGGAATGTAAAAAAAGTGTGTGTCGTCGTGGTGGGTGTGTGGTGTTGTCGTGAGAGGCGGGTGGTATAATTCAGTAAATGATGGTTGGTGATTGTGGTGTTGCTGTTTTGTGCTGAGCACGTGCACGATGAAAACGGTTCCTCATGACCTGACCTTCCCACCCTGAATACCTTTGTCAAGTTCCAGGAGTACACGATCATGAGCAGGACGCACCATGCACCACCATACGTGGTTATGACGGCAGCAATGTACACACGCATAGGCTATTAACGGGTTGTAGCCCCTAGAGGAGAAGGCTATCATGGATCCCAGCAACAAACCTTCAACCACCTATTCTCTTGGCCGATCTCAGAGACGGCTCATATTCGGCACAGCTAGCTGGACACCACAAATAACCCAGTAGTAGGATCGGGCTGTATAAATTGCGGCCCCTCCCGTCGCAACCCCAAATCCACTCCCCCCCTCTCGTTACCCTCCATCCTCTCGGCTGTGGGCGCCCTCACCCCCCCCTCACTTTTATTTAAAATAGGCCTCTCCAGTTACGTTCCGGTATAGTCTTTCCTTACGTTTCCCACCTCTTTCTTGGTGGCGTCTACTATACACGCAGCATCAAGCGTATGGTACAGTTTTACTAATTTCATTCTAATTACTATATTTCACGTCGTCGCTTCTTCTGTCCCAACGAGGCGCTGGAGAGTCCCCCGGCGGTGAAAACAACTAATAAGCGGCGAGACAGGGAAATTTAAATATGATTATGGGCCGTGCTGCCCTGTCCAGCATCTTATCTATTTAGTTAATACTGTTTATATTTTTATTTTAATTTACATATCGGGAGCTCCTCGGACGGGACATCTACCTTACTCAACTGTGCGCTGGAGTCATCGAGGTACGAGCCCCACGAAAGCGATGCAAAACATAACGCCGGCCCGCAGAGGAAAGTCCACTCTCGTCTCGTTCCTCTTCAAAGGCAGTCAACACCTCAGAGATTTTAGTCGTCTCATCCTCCGCTCGTCTCTCTCTCTCTGCTCGTCTCCTTCGTCTCCATCTCCTCTAATCTCTCTCTCTCTCTCTCTCTCTCTCTTCTCTCTCGTCGTCTCTCTCTTCATCTCTCTCTCTCTCTCCTCTCTCTCTCCTCGTTTAACTGCACAGAATTAATTGGCGGAAACTTTTTGTTCCCGGGAAAATATAAAATAAAACAGTCCCCCGTTTCATTAGGCGGCGTCGTTTATAAAAAAAGTAAAAATTTGAACAAACTTTTGTCTGTATTAGAAAAAAATGAAGAGGAGACGAGGAAAGCCAAGGTGATGAGGGAACAAGTAATACGGCCTGGGAGAGTTTATAGTGAATATATACAATGTAAGTCCAACTCATACTCATATTACTCGCGGCTCAAACGCTATTTATTTTGCAAGTACCTCTATATTATCGTCACACACTAAATGAGACTCGTTCCATTTACTCAGACCGCTACTTCCGAAGACGTTGCCCACCAATGGAATCACCGGCTGTCACCTGATATCTGAATTCGTGGTTCCGAGGCCTTTTCTTAACTTCTCTCGGCTACACGCCGAGTACCGGTTAAGTGGAGTCTTAGTGCATTTTCGAGGAGGTAGTTCACAATTCATTTCCACAATAGGGGGTCTTGTTGTGTTTCTTAAAGCGGTTTAACAGTAAAGGTGATGGGTCTTCACAACTTTCATGGAAACGTTTATTCCGACCTTACCAATGCTTGTGGGGCATGAGTACATCATAAGACAGTGGGGCAACATCGGTTAGGCATCAAACACCAAGCGTTTAGTCGCGAGAGGCATGGATGTCCAAACTGCACTTATCTCGCGCTCAAACGCATTTTGCAGCCACGCACACAATAACCTCATAAGACGCTAATTGCCCAATGATCCCTCTGTATGTATCTTGTGCTGGTGCACCTCTACTTGCTTCCCTACCGTTTTGGAGTTGGGGGTTATTGCATTCGAGAGTAGTTCACAATTCATTTTCACAATAGGCGCTTGGTGTGTTTCTAAGCGGTTAAACAGTAAAAGGTGATGGGTCTTCACAACTTTCATGGAAACGTTTATCCGACCTTACCAATGCTTGTGTGGGCATGAGTACATCATAAGACAGTGGGGCAAACATCGGTTTGGCATCAAACACCAAGCGTTTAGTCGCGAGAGGCATGGATGTCCAAACTGCCGCGAGACGTTTCAATCTGATCGACTCAACAGCACGCCTGAACCAAACATCCACACTAGTACTACTAGAACTCATAAAATACTACCAACTCAATTAAACGTGCTAATTCTCAAAGATCATTCCTCCGTAATACATCTATCCCATCGGCAACCGAGGTTCACAACAATGGTGACTACTGCGTCTCACCTGGTCGCACTCGATGACGCCTTTCTCCGCGTTTTGCAGTATTTTATGCCATTCAGCGACCTGGGTGGCCTGGGAACTCCGTCCCATATCCAGCCAGTGATTGATCCCAGCCTGGACGTCCACCCAAAACTGTTTATCCCCTCAAAACGCATTTTTTCAGCCACAGGCACACAATTTAACCTCATAAACGCTTATCTATAGAAGCACCCATGAGCTATGACCACGCTGGATCAGCAGACTTTATTCTTGTTAACTGCGGCATCTCCGCTCCCCTCATAGCTTATTAGCATCTGCAACGTCACAATCCGGCCATCTCTTAAAACAACTGCCAGCGGACCGACTGTCGGGATGTTCTTATAGTGGACGTTGTTGATTAGTGCCGCAATGTGCACGTCGCCAAGAAGGATGTCAACAAATTCATTTCACAATAGCGCTGGTGGTTCTAAGCGGGAGAGCACAAACGGAACTTTCACACATCGAGGGAACAACCGCAGGTATTTTAGACGGACGTCCATTCTTCACAACTTCATGGAACGTTTTATCCGACGACGACTACGCGAAACTCGAGCAGGACCCGGCCGTGGGCTTGTGTCTCGCGCGAGAGTAGCGAGACGGAGAGATCGCGTTCTGTCTCGATCGATAAAGAAAAAAATTGCGGCGGTGGGTCATTCACTGAGACGGTGTGAATACGAATAAAAAAACGTTCAGTCATATCACACTAGGCGGCGGAATGGATCGGAGGAACATTCACAGCGTTACATCGCCGGGCAACCTTTTCGATTAGCCGCAGTCGCGGGACAAAAAAAAAACCCGAGCGCTGCCGACAAACAGAAGGGAATACCAAAGGAGTGTTACCGATAATATAGAATCAGCGTGCATAGAGGTTGGACACAGTTGTGCATTTGATCCGGTCTTTTTTTTGCGCATCAACTTTGCAAGCAGGTTTTTGAAACGCTGCCATAGAAAATTTGCCCGCACAGGCGAGTGTCCGCATTCACCGTCGACTCACTAAACGCTCGAAACAATATTCCCACTCGACGAAAAGTCCTCGTTCGCGCACGGAGAGTCGCTCCAACTTCCACCGGTGGAAAATGATAGATGGGGTTCCCAGTGGCCGCGGCGGCGGCACACAAAGGGCGCTTAAATTCAACAAACAATAAACGAAAGGGTTGGGCTATATTTGTAGGCGCACAAAACAGTAACGCGGCCGGGAATAACTTCGCAGCCGCCGAAGTCCTGAGGGCTATCAATCGCCACCGCCCCCCCTCCACAGACAAAGCACCATTGTACAGTATACTTGGTGTCGGCTTTCCCTCCAGAAACGTTTCGTGTTTAACGCTCCAATGTTTTTAAGTCACCAATTTACACGGAAGCACATTCCTTGTTCCGGCGATTAAAAAAGGCAAATGGAAAGCGGATTCCGATTCTAAAAGGCTTCGTGTTTTTCCAATCGAAAAGATCCCAATCGCTGAAAAATTCCAAGGTCACACCGATGCCACTAACCGGGTCTCTCTTGCACACGCATACGCAAGACTAGGAGAAGCACAGCTACTCCAGCTCATCTCCTAGTTCTACCTTCATATCCTCCTACCTCCTCTACCTCCGCATCAGCCCTCGCCTCCGGGGCAAAGATGTCCGAAAATGACAAAAAAAAACACTTCCAAGATACCATCCTGATAGGGAATCCGACTTATTAGAAGCTAAATTTATTTCCCCGGAGTGCTGCTCACACAACCGAATGGGATCTCAGCGAATGCACAACACATCCAAGCGCTCACGTTCACCTTCTTGTTAAAAGGAAGCACACGTTTTTATTCTAACGCCGCGCCGCGCTTACTGCCTTCCCTACCGTCTGAGCTCACCCTTTCATCGGAGAGATTCGACAATGCCGCCACGGGTGTGAGCGCAAATGAGGCCGTTGGCGAGTTTTCCCAACTCGCTCACTTCTCAATTCTGGAGCGAGTATGAGAGCTAGCGATACCGCCGGACTTGAATCTACATATTCTACATTGTAGAGGAAGTGTCCACCTTTCATAGAGCCATGTAGATGTGTGATGACATGAGAATTAGTCCGGTTAAACCAGACCTTCCACTCAGTGGGACTGGTGTGCAGTGAATGTACAGGCAAATCCCTTGCACTGGGAATACTACTACGGGTTCACTACAAAATACAAAAGGACCTCCGTTCGAGTCGTCGCGCTCTTAAAGGGAACGCGACGCGTCGACAAAATCACATCACCTCACACACACGTTAAAAGAACGCGTCTTAAAGATGACGCGTACAGACAAAACTGTAACATACTTAAAACACCAAGAAGTTGAGTCAGACTGGACCGCGCGAACAAGGGGCCGGCCCGCGCTCTGCTGTTTAGCACCAGCTGCCGAATAACGTTAATTACATATAGCGGTACGTCGACGTCTAATTAGGAAGCTCGTCGGATACAAAAAATTTCAGTATCGCAGCAGCGTTTAAAGGACAGTTGGGGTGAGATAAGTTTAACTTTGGGATTTGGACACATTGCAAGCCCGCCAGCCGCCGCCCGCCGCCGCCACCCCGCCGATGATGAGTGACGATATGGAAAGTTTTGTGACACGGGAAGCCATCAGCTTAGAGCTTCCACAAACGAGGGCCGGGCTATAACGCTTGTGAGCACAGGTTCCCTGCGGAGGCGCAGATTGAAGGGAGCCTCGAGAACATTTTTCTTTTTTTTACCCACAACTACACAGGAATCGCCTGCAAATCGGGTTCTCCTGACTGAGACGGAAAAACTGGCGAACTTTTGAGAGAGTGCATGGCCGCCCCCTGCGTGCGTGCGTGGTGGTGGTGTGTGTGTGGTGTGGCCGCACTGAGCCCTGCATTATGGGAGTGCCGTTTAAGCCAGAATTTGTTCTCTATTCCTCCACGCTCCCACGAGTCCCCTATCGGCGGCGGGGAGCATCTTGTTGACCCCCGTGACCGCCACCCGCCGTAATCTCACCAACCCGGGGGACTCCTTGCCTGCTCCTGGCTCCCGAGTGTGTGTCCAGGTGTGTGTGTGTGTGTCGGGTGTGTGTGTTGTGTGTTTGGTGTCGGGCTGTGTGTCGGGTGTGTGTGGTGTTGCAGTGTGTGTGTGTGTGTGTGTGTCGTGCGGTGCGTTGTGTGTGCAGTGTGTGTGTCGTCTGCATACGATGGCTGTGCAGAAGTCAACACACAAATCTTCTTTCTATAGAAATGAAAACATACACATGCACACAACACACACACCACACACAGGAACTCAGCACACCACACACACACCACACACACACCACACAGCACACACACACTCACATGCCTGATACAACACTCGTCTAGTGGTGTCTGTGGGCTGTGCTTAAGGCGCAACATAGCTCTCCTGTGTTCTCTATGCCAACCCATGTTTCCCCGTGGCAACACGTGTACACCTGCGGCAATGACTCAGTCCCTCTGCAGACATCAAAACGAATCTAACTACACGCACGCACACGCACACACAACACACACAACACACAACACGCACAGATACACACAACAAGCAGATACACCACACACCACCCAAGCGTAGAGTTTTCATGTTTTTGTTTCCGCGTTGCCTCGCCTTTACGTTAGAACACACACATCGTTTAGAAGGCCGGGAAGGGTGGCGGCGGGGGGGTCAGGGGTCATGGGTCTTCTTCTCTTCTCCTCTCTACGGGCCCACCACGGATGAAGAAATCTGGATAAACTTCTTAAATACTCACACACACCGACACACACACACACACACCGACACCCCGACACACACACACACAACACACGCACACATCACACACACACACCACAACACACACAAGACACACACAAGCCCCCGCTCACACACACACACCCACACACACACACACACACACACCTCATCCAGGACTCCAGCACCTGGCAACATTAGTGCATAGAAGAGGCCGGTGTCAGTGTCAGTGTGCTGTGTGTGTGTGTTGTGACAGACCAGAGACAGACAGACAACAGACACCAAACAAACAAACAAAAACAAACAAACAACAAAACAAACACACACACACTCAACGCGGTGTGTGTGGGCATTCGCTTCAGCGTCCCGACCCTGAAAACGGATACCAACCTCCATCCCACTCAAAAGCGCAGTACTTTGTATGAGTACAAAAATGATTGTTACTAAAGTAAAAAAGTACTCCCGTCCTACTAACTATTGTGAGTACTTTCAACCGTAATAATCACGCGTCACACAGTGTGCGACACGGACGTCCCAAAAGGAAGTAACAGTCGACATTCACGTGTGGACGGGGGACGAGTAGCGTCGGGCCAGTATCCACGGTTCAGCATATCCGTTTATCGGAGACCGGAGAGGATCTGGGAATGAAGGGGAAATGTTTCCGTCATCATTCATCAATCATCAAAATAACGCCTCACGCCGGAGTTTGAACTTGTTGTTGCAGTCGTGCTGGAAACACCACGCTTGTTTAACAATTAACTAAATTGCTTCTTGGCGGGACGAAAGATCGAGAGATTCAGCGATGTTTGGGTTTCCCCCCCGCGGAAGGAGAGATTACGTTCGTCGACATGATTCGGTTTTAGTTCGGAAACGAGATGTTCAACAACACTTCACACACATGTGTCATTCACATTACACACACACCACACATTTCACACTAATAACACAACGACACCATTACATATCACACACACACAAGTGTAACTTTATAACAATAGACGGGCATAATCATCAATATATTAGGTTTCAGTTCAGGTTAGCGAATAAAATCCCAAACTAATGGCGTTGCCCGTGAGATCCGACACAATGGGGCCGCCTCGGCTACCAGGAGACGCGAGCAAAAAGCCCCCCACCCCCGTAATGAGCGGCCTTCGTCAGCACCTTCCCGTCGTTTCGGCTCAATGCCGCTGTCTACATGTTTCTTCGCTCTCTGCTCTCTTCTCTGTTACTCTCTCTGTCCTCTCTCTTTCTCTGTCTCTGTGTTCTTCTTTCTGTCCTCTCCTCTCTCCTTCTTCATCATCTGCTCTTTTTCTTGGCTCCTTCTTCTTTTTGTTTCTTCCTTCTTCTCTTACCTTTCCCCTTCTTCCTTGGCTATTTTTCCGGATTTTTCTTTAATAGCTCCTGTTTGTCTTTCTCATGTCTCTCTGTGTCTCTCTCCTTCTCTGTCTGTATGTCTTGTCTCTCTCTGCGTGTCCCTGTCTCTCTCTTTGTCCCAATCGATGTCTGCGTTCTTCTGTTGTCCTCTGTCTCTCTGTCAACCCTGTCCCCTCCATGTCTCTGCTCCGCTCTCGTATCTATCTCGTGCCTCTCCACCTGTTGCCTCTCGTCCTCTCCGTCTCATCTCTCTCTCTCTCTCTCATCTCTCTCTCTCGTCTCTTTTCTCTCTCGTCTGCTGTGTTCTTCTCTTCTTCACTCTCTCGTCTTCCTTTCACTCATGGCTTTCAGGCCTCTCTTGTCTTTTCTCGTTCATTCTTTGTTTCCTCTGCTTGTCTCTTCTTGGCTCGTCTTCCTGGCTCTTTTCATCTCCTCCTCTCTTGACTCTAATATTCTGTGTATCTCTCCTTGTCCTCTATGTCATTTCAACTTGTTTTCAATTGCTGCCCTTCTCTGTTGTCTCTTTGTCTCACCTCTCTATATTTCTCTGTCTCTCTTCATCTCTCTCCTCTGGCTCTGTCTCTCTCGGCTGTGCAATGGGAGCAATTAAACCCACATATGCGCTCTCCAAGCTTCTCCGTATTACCTTCTCCAAGGCGTCACGTTGTTCGCACAAACCGAACCGTCCTCGTGAAGACAAAACAAGTAACGGGGAGGACCCCCCCCCAGAAACACAACAGAAAACAGCAAGAGTGGGGTGGAAGAGTCACCCAGCGTGAGTTACAACGTGCACCTGATGATTGGGAGGAAGTGCACCGGCGACGGCGACGGCGACGACGGGCTAACTTGACGAAGACGACGGAAACTCGGTCCGAGGTTCGCGCCGACAACGGGTCCACTCGACGACGTCGGGCTGTGTAGCATTATTGTTTCCCGCGCGCCACAAATTAATATTTTCGAGGGCGAACACCGAGTCTCTCGCACATGGTGGTGGTGGTGGTGGGTGGTGGTGGTGGTGGTGCGGTGGAAGGAGGAGGAGGAGGAGGGTGGAGGAACGAGGTGGACGTTATAATACAAAAAAGGAAAAAGCTCTTTCGTTCGTTCCCTCGGGCCGGGGACTGATGCATATGAAGACGCGGGACGGCGGGCGGTGCATACTATCTTTTATAATGAGGCCAAGTTCAGTTGGTCGAATGGGGGGGGGGGGGGCTGGGGGGGCGCCCAGGAATTCATTCAAATCCGCATGAAATGGCTGCCAACACGAGCTCAATGAGCTCTCTGTGGAAATGCGCTTAGTCGTTCATCAACGCAGTGTGGGCCGTGTGTGTGTGTGTGGGGCGTTGCGTGTTTCAGGTGGTGTGTGTGTGATGTGTGGTGCAAGTGTGTGCGTGTGGTGTGGGCGTTGCTGTGTGTCAAGTTGTGTGGTGTGCAATGTGTGGTGGTGATTCATGTTCACGCCGTTGTTGTGTATGTTTCTGCATGTGGTTGTGTGCATGTGTGTGTGTTGTGTGTGGCGTGCGTATTCAGGTGTGTGTGGCATGTCTGTGTGTGTGGTGTGGGCGTGTGTTGTTTTCAGCGTGTGTTGCGTGTGTGGTGTGTGCCATGTGTGTGTGTTGTGTCAATGTGTGTGGTGTGCGTGGAGATTTTGCAGGCCCCTGCCATGCTTGCCACGTGAGGACAGGAGCGCACAATTCCAGCGGGCACAATAGGTCGCACGTGCCCATGCGCACCACCACATCAACACACACCACACTCCACACCACCACACCACACAGACACACACATGTGCAACGGACACACACATGTGCGCACACACACACACACACATGCACACAGACGGACACCACACAAGGTGTCCGGACGGACACAAACTCTGTTCACGAGAGCTAACTTTAATGGAGTTTTTTTAAGGTGGTTTTTGCACCCCGTATGCTTTTAGCCCTTGTGTGTGTAAAATCGCGTCTTCCAGAAACATTACACCTTGCCTTCCCTCGCTCGCTCACACGAGTGCAGTGTGACGAACCAGGTCTGGCACACAACAACACACACACACCAGAACACACACACCACACACACACAAACCACTTATCTTACATGCACCACTACAACACGACACACCACACACACACACAGTTACCACACACACCTTCCTGTAAAAGTATACCCGTCAATGTAACAGTTTGCCAGTTTAAGAGAGGGGTGGAGATTTGAAGGGGATAGGGGAGATGGTTTCCGGAGGGGTAGACAGAGTGGTGTTCGGTGTGGTGCGCGTGTGTGTGTTGTGTTTGTGTACGTGTTGCTGGTGTGTTTGTCTGTGTGTGTGTGTGGTGTTGGTGTGTGATGTGTGGCTGTTTTGATGTTTAAGGCGACATTCATTGGTTTCTCCATTTTTGCTTTTCTCTTCTACAAGCTTTGGCTCTCAGACTTATTTCCCGCCTTACATCTACAAGTTTTTACCTTTCAACCCCCCCCCATTTTTGCCCTTTCTCCTCCTTCCCTCCCTCCCCTCCTCCTCCCTCCCCCTTTCTCCTTCCACACACACACTTCACACACACAACACACACACACCAACACACACACACACATCTTTCACACACAGTTTCTCCATCGCTCGTTCGGCATCACACACAGGGACACACACACACACACACACACACACACACACACAACACACACAACACACACACACACACACACACAACACGTCTGCACAGCCACAAGAACAAGAGAGGAAAGTCAGATTCGAGCCCTGTTGGTGTTTGCCATGCCCAACTTCCTGCGGGGGGTCGTGGTGGTGGAGGTGATGGTGTGGTGGTGGAGGTGATGGTGATGGTGGAGGTGATGGTGTGGAAGGTGGTGATGGAGGTGGTGGTGGTGATGGAGGACACGCCGCACACATCCATCCATCCACACACACATACACATACAATTACGCACACACCGCCACACACATCCCATATGCAGGCAAGGCACACACACATATATACCACACAGGACACACAAACACACAGCACACACACACACACACACACACACACACAGCACACACACACACTCTATCCAACACTCTCTTCATCTATCCCTCCCACCCCGGCTGTCCTGATTCCAACTCCTCTGGGCGTCTCTCTCTCCTCCTCTGTTCTCCTGTTTCAGCCGGCTCCTGGCTCTGGCTAAGGCTCGGGTTCGGGCTCATGGCTCCGCCCCTCCTGGCTCCGGACCACCGGTGTTATTTTAAATCACCGCGGAAACATCCCCCCCACGCGACGGTTCCCGGTCTTTGGGATGAATCCCGCGGTCATGTCTGCGTCCTCGGCACTCGCACTATCCCTGCCTCTCCGTCTGTCTCTCCTCCTCTGTCTCTCTCCTCTCTCGTCTGCTCTCTGTCTCCCTCTCTCTACTCTCTCTCTCTTCCCGTCTCTCCAGAAAACAGTCCCCCCGTCTCCCCTCTGGATTGCATTGCAGCCGCCAGCTTGACTGAACGTTTGCAAGCTGTTTGCTTTCCTTGAAGGATCCCCACCCCTCCCTCCTCCATCGGTCCTCTCTTCCTCCTCCTC
>PIJE02003448.1:3995-25913 GCA_002895965.2 Coryphaenoides rupestris | reverse complement strand
TCAACATTTGTGCTGACGAAGACATCAAATCAACTACCTGTAATCAATGAATGGTGTACGTGGACGCGTGCGCGTACTCAGTGGTAGGTAGGGAGGGAGGGAGGGAGGGAGGGAGCGGGAGGAGGAGACGGAGATTTTCAATGTCACCACGATGACTCGATTCTGTTTCGTTTCAATCAGCAAATTCTGATGAGCAGGCATGTGTGTGTGTGTGTGTGTGTGTGTGTGGTGTGGATGTGGTTGGGCATGTGTGTGCATGTGTGTGTGCATGTGTGTATGTGTGTGTGAGTCTGCGTGCGTGTGTCTGTGAGTGGCTATGTGTGTGTGTGTGCGTGTGTGTGTGTTCATACGTGTGTGTGTGTGTGTGTTTGTTTAAGTCTGTTTGTCTATATGTTTCTATTTGTGTGTAGGTGTATATGTGTGTGTGTGTCTATGTGTGTGTGCATGTGTGTTGTGTGACTCTATATTGGCACCCATGCAATAAGTTAAATATTTGGGAAAATGTTGGCCCCAAAAAACCAAGCAGAATCTTGAAATAGCAGGAATTGATTGGCCACATCCATTTTTAGTCGGAGGAAGTCTGCATCGATGGAATTCCTCATTACGCCAGAATGCAGAGAATCCCTTCGGAGAGAAAAAAAAATCTCCATAAATATTCTCACTGTACAGTTCTAACGGGCGTAAATTAATGCTATTGCTCATGACAGTCGATGCTGACGGACTCGTTCGCTGTCGTAGATCAAAGCGCAGAGGCGATGATATGCCAGGTTTACGAGTCTGCGTTGAGTCAGATATTCACGATTTAAGATGTCTGAGTTGTCTTTTACGGTCTGTGTGTGTGTGCGTGCGTGCGTGTGCGTGTGTGTGTGTGTGTGTGTGTGTGCATGTATGCGTCTCCGGCACACATGTGAGCCCTCCTGTGTCTGCTTTAGTCCCACTATGTCAATTCCCATACTCGACGGTGACAGAGACAGAGGTCTTAATCGCAGTCACACAGGGTGCTGAATCACAAGGTTTCTCCCTCTGAGCACACAGAGAGAGAGCCAGCTATCGACAGTATTGTTTTACTGATCGTTTGTATTCATTCGTGTCCAGTAAATATCCACGCACAGATCTAGTGAAAACGGATGCTGTGCAATGGTGTACTGCTGATACATTTAAGATCAATTTATTATTAACAATCACATCGAAACGTGTGTCGTGACTTTACGTGACTTTTTTCATGGGCGGCAGTAGCTCAGGCGGTAAGAGCTGTTGCCCGGAAGGTTGCTGGTTCGATCCCCGGGTTCCGCCTAGCCAAGTGTCGAGGTGTCCTTGAGCAAGACGCCGCCTAACCCTAACTGCTCCTGGCGTGTTTGTTGTTACCTTGCATGTATGGTTTGCACCGCCGTCGGTGGGTGAATGGGTGCATGTGAGGCAATACTGTGAAGCGCTTTGGATAAAAGCGCAATATAAATGCAAACCATTTACCATTTAGCTATTTACGAATATGCCCACCATCAAACATATCGGATTATGTTGTGTAAAACTGCGGGGAGTCGAACCAATCACAACCACAACCAATCACACAAGGACGTTTTGTCAGCAACACTGTTCCCTTCAGCAGAAGGAGAGAGCAACACACCGTTGTCCACCGCATGTTCAGGGTACACACAGGTGTGAGCGGTACACCCGTCTCCTTAACACCCGTCTCCTCACATGTCCTCACCGGTGGCGCTCAATGCAGATTGACTTTGAGCGGACCTGACGTTTAGGAGGTTTTATTTTTTTCTTCTTCTTCTCTTTTTTTTTTTTAACTGTTCCATTAAGCGGGATTTATAGTTCCCTGGGAGTTCACTGCTCCATTAACTTTGGGGGAAATGCCAACAGCGAGTGTGGCGCGTGTGTGTGTGTGTGCATGTGTCTTCTTGTGTGTGTTCTTGTGTGTGTGTGTGCGTGTGTGTGTCTGCGTCCTGTGTGTCCATCCGTCCATCCCTACGTCCTTATGTGTGTGTGTGTGTGTGTGTGTGTGTGTGTGTGTGTGTGTGTGTGTTGTGTGTGTGTGTGTGTGTGTGTGTGTGTCTGTGTTATATTTTACTGCTGATAAAGTAACAATATATTTATTTTGTTCGTTTTTTCTCATTGATTTCCAGGTTTTCAAGGTTGGGGGTTTTCATGATAATCTTACTGATAATGACATAGGACATGTCTACAACATTAAAGTGTAGCGTCACACAAGGCCAACTTCGGACTCGCTGGTCATCATCTGATGCCGTTGATCTGCGAGAGAAAAGGCACAGGAACCGTGTGCTCAGCACTGTGCACAGTTTATTTTAATTTAATTCAATTTAATAAAGACATTAAAATGTCTTATCTCTCATTGGTAGGCGTTGAGACGAGGTCGTCTGAAATCGCCGCTCTGAATGTTATGCTATCAGTACGAGGGGTGGGGGTGGGGGGTGGGGGGGGGGGATAAGGTGGGTGGGAGGGGTTGAGGCGGAGGGTGGGGGGTGGGGGGCTAGCTTGTGAATGCTAATGCACACCAGCACTGTACTGTGGGCTTGCTGGTCATTTCACAGTCCCCGGCCCCCCACTTGATTTCATGCTCCATTGCCATGTTTATGAAGTTTGTTGCCACGGATCCAATTGATTTCATTGATCATTGGCTTTAATGACCTACTTAGAATCCGGTGTGTGTGTGTGTGTGTGTGTGTGTGTGTGTGCGCGCGCTAGCGACATATACATACCAAACCTGTAACGGCGCACTCGCTAGAGAATTTTCTTTTTTTCCTTCTTCTTCTGCGCGTTGAATAACATACGGGTGGCATCAGGGCTTGGCTTTGAGGGCCCCCCCTCCTCTCCCAGGGGGTCGCCTGCGTCGGCCTTTTATCTAAAAGTTGCGACATCAAGTCTCGTATTTCATATAAAACTTGTCGAGATGCACGGGGAGTTATTGCAGCACACAATGTGACAACGGCGGTGCGAGACCGAGTACATATTAAAAAAAGGGAACCACCAAATGTTTTTACGAACAAATGTTTGTCATCGTGTTGTTAGCCAAGCGCCTTCACAGCCGAGTAAATGGCTAAACGCTGAATAAAACTCAGCATTCAGCGCACGATAGCCCAATTAAACCAGCTTCTGTAAAACATTCAGAAAAACAAAACCGTGCATCAACAGTGTAATGTTATTGTAGTTAACTCTGAACCAACAGATAATAATGGTAAGCTATCCTCGACTGAATATGTATTACGTTTATGATGAGTATGATTGGTATGATTAGTATGATTAGTAGGCTATGATTCATATAATTAGTATTATTAGTATGATTATGATTCTAACTCATTTCTTTCCGTTCTTCTATGAACAGATACTTTGCGATTGTGTCCGTCCACATTAACACATCAACACAATGTCAAGATTGTTTTCCATTCTTCTCTTAAATATCGTCTCATATATTAATCAGCAACAGTAAGAAGAGAATTGAACCGCTCTGAACCACTCGGATGAGATTTCACCGCGAACACGACCGGAACAGAAAAGGTCACCAGCTGAGTTTGAACTTTTGTATCAGAACAACAATATTTAGGATTATCTTTTTTTAAATTCTTTGTTTATTGTGTGCGTGGTGTATTCCTTTATCATCAATTAAAATAAAATGTATAAAAAGAATACATAAATAGTAAATACATACAAATAAATAATACACGGAATGAATACATTTACATTTACATTTACATTTTGGCAGATGCTTTTATCCAAAGTATATTTGTAGAAGGAGCAATATATCGCTGTGGTACATAAAGATAAGAATCGAGGCGGTTTCAAGCACTCATAGTTGCGCGGCTAATAGAACGAGTTAATAATAATCGCTAGGTTGCCTGCATCATCACTGGGATAAGAGCAGACGTGCCATTCTGAGTGCATTACCGACATCTAAGAACATACAATATGCTGAACAACGCTAACGCTAATAACATGACAAACATAAATTAAAACGCTCTCTGGGTGTGTAGCCTGAGCTCTTGTGACGTTTCTCTCACCCACTGCTGTTGGGGGGTGTGGGTGGGAGGTAGGTGTGTGTGTGTGTGTGGGGGTGTGTGTTGTGTGGTCCGGTGGTGTGGTGTGGGTGTATTGTGTGTGTGTGTGGGGTGTGTGGTGGGGGGGGGGCTTGGAGCAGCGTATTAGCAGTTTGCTCTCACATTCTCCCCGGTGCACCTGCAATCTCCCCCATGTTTAACCCTGGACTTCATTGTGGTGTAGCAGTGATTACAGGCGGTCCTGGGGGACATTGATTGTCCTGCTCCTTCCAGGCAAGCCCCACACAATGCTGACGAATGAACTCATGGCCCTGCCAAGTCCAATTAACTGTCAGTGCCGCATCGACGAGCCCCCCCCCCCCCCCCCCCCCCCCCCCCTTCGTTTGTTGAGAGTGAAGAAAAACAAACTTTTAATCAAATTTGCCTCCGGGTCCTTGGGGCATCTGGGGTTGCGTTTTGCATTCCGCCCCTGCTTCCCCCGCGCTCCCGAGTCCCGCCTGCCTGCAGCGGTGCCACGCCAACCCCTCCTCTGGAAGGAAGGAGTTTCCCCTCTTCCTTAGTTTGCGGTGAGGTGTTGAGCTTTCGATTTGGCCGCCACCGAACCGGGGACAACGCTATGTGGCGTTACGGCCTCATAGCGTCAACGGCTGTGTTTGTCTTGTAGCAGTGTCGTCGTCGTAGTTGTGTGTTGCGGCGGTGTGTGTCGTTGGTGGAACACACACACACACACAGTCACATGCGTGTGGAGGAGTGGCTGACTGGGTTTGTGCGTCATGGTCTGTTCAGACCGTGTCATTAGAACGTACCCTTTGTAGTCCATGTCTGCGTCCACTTCACGTCAGTGTCTTAAATTGTCTCTAAGTGACTTTGACCACGAGATCAATACGAGCTACCGCTATATATTTTGAAGAACGTTATTTTCCAGCCCGAAGCCTTGCCAACCCTACAAATAACCTCTGCTAATTCCACCAAGGTCAGGATAAACAACTTAGCTCTCGTCTATTCGGCTAATGCAGACATTAAAAGCCCGGAAATTCAATTATATTGGTATCTTTTGCCACAGAGGGATGACAAAGGGAAAGGACAGAAGGCACGTCGTCGCTATCTATTCAGTTTGGCATATTAAGTGGAACAAAGAGATATAGCCGAGGATCTAGCCTTTGGCGAAAGGGCATCTTCATGATAAGAATCAAAGCATATTTTAAAAGGAAATGCAATCGGCGCCAGAAACCGGGACGCTTTCGAGAGCGGACCTGCCGGTCTGCGTCCTGTCTGGCAAGAGAGGTCCTTCGACGTGAGCCGCGGCGCCGCGAGAGGAAACAAGGTCAAATGTGTTCAACCGGTGAGTTGGTAAATTTGCGTGTCGCTGTGGGTGACAAGTTCAACACTAATCCCCCACAATCCACACAGAGATGAATGTGCTCGTTAAGTGATGCACGCGGGACACAGCGACGGAGGAGGAACTTGTTGAGCGCTCTTCATGTCCTGCAGCATGCGGTTCATTAAGACTTTTCAATCGAGTTCAGATGGATAAAAGATACGGAGAGGAGAAGAAGAAGGAAAAAAAAAAAGTGCTGACTTCCTTTTTCAGTTGCACGCACACATCCTCAAAGTAATGAATTTCTCTTGAGAAATTAGATTTGCAAAGAGACTTGGCACCCGGAGATTCCGTCAGCCTCTCACTTGCGAAACATCAGCCGTTGCATTATGATTCTGGGACCGGCTTCCGTTTTAAGCGTAGACATACTGTTGTATGAATGACAAAATCGCCCTTCACCACGGAACAAGAAGGAGTTCGGCTCCGTGGATCAATATCGCCGTGGCTCGCCTTGACTCGGAAAGCAGGAAGGTTCTAAATGGAGAAAGAAAAAATTGTCTCTCTTCCATTTGTCAAAAGCAAGTAACCAAAAAAAAAAGAAGGTGTTTTTATTACAAGCCAATTATATTTGGCTCCGGCGTAGCACACGAAAAGGTCACGATGTAAACATAGTGTGGGTTTGTGTGTGCAAACTCTGCTAACTGCACCGCACTATAGGATATGGTGTGAGACGCTGTGGTGTGTTCTGTTGTGTTGTGAGAGCAGTGGGAGAACGTTTGAGGGCGGAGAGTTTCCTCCATGATGGTTTCATTAATTTCTGAGCAGTTTCCAACACAGCCGTCAATGGTGGAGCAGAGCGCTCCCCTCTCCCTCCTCTGTGGTTCTCTTTCTCGCTCTCTCTCTCTCTCTCTCTCTCACAGACACACACACACGCACAAGCACGCACACGCTCATACGCATACATGCACACACACACACACAAGGCACACACCCACATACACACACAATGGACACACACACACACACACACACACACACACACACAACGCACACACGCGCCATGCACACACACCCAGACAAGGCACGCACAGACACACATACACACACGCTCTCACACATGCACACACGCACACACACAGCACACACACACACACACACACACACACACACACACACACACACACTCTCTCTCACATGCACGCCCGTATATGTCTTGGTGAAGTTTGTATTTTTCGGTCTTGATTTTGACTTTGAGAGTTACTCTTGCGGCCGGTGAGTTTCAGGGACCAGACAGAATAACAAACAGCTTCTTTACCAAGATGCATTTCTACAACCTTAGGGGCCTCTGTGGGTGGGGCGGGGGAGCGGGAGGGCAGAGGCGGCTGTAATGGAAGACGGATACAATATAAAAATGAAAAATTAAATTTGTATATGCAATTTTGAATAATGTTTAGAAGAATACATTTTTACTGTACTTAATAGGCACTATTAAGAATTGTTTAGAGTTGTTTTAGAATGTATGTTTAGAAGAATACTGCAGGAGTGAATTGTGTGAGTAAGCATGGTTTGATCCAGGGTTGATTTTGCTCGGTGTATGCAGAATGCACACACACACACACACACACACACACACACACACACACACACACACGCACACGCACACGCACACGCACACTCACACCTCTAGAAGGGCTGTAGTCTACAAAGCAAGAGAGTACACTGAGGTAGGAGCTTGGTGGTGCTACTTCTATTTTGCATTTCACCCTCTCGGCTGGCGAGGGTGTTGGTGGTCAGGTGGGAACCTGCTGGGAAGATTTATAGCTTTTTGATGAGGATTTGCATAATATCAGATACTTAAAAAGCAATTATCCATGTAATGGTCCATGGGTGGTGTGTGCGTGTGTGTGTGTGTGAGTGTGTGTGTGTGTGTGTGTGGTTGTGTGTGTTTGTGTGTGTGTGATGGTAGGTTTCTTAAGTTTGAAATGCTATAACATAGCCAATATGGGTGAGAATTATTGGCATGCACTCACTGTTAATAGACAGTTGATGTTTACTCTGACTACTATTCATTTGGCTACGATTTGAAATTGTCTCTCGGTTTCTGGAGCTAACCTACACTAACTTGAGCCTTCTTTGCAAATATTTGCCTTTCCTTTATATTATCCATCTCTTCTAGATGACTCGGTTTATCAATCTCCAAATCAAATGAAGTGTGTGATTGGATTGTGCTGAAAGATGCCTCTTGTGTGTGTGTGTGTGTGTCCTTTCCTTTCAATTTTAGGAAGTGGGTAGATTCTAAATAACGGCTCAAATCAAGGCCAATTTATCTATAGACAAGCGATCGAAAGTGTACAGCTGTTGCACCCATTGTGTGGAGCTGGTTAAAGCATCCACAAGGTTGTTCTGTCCTCATGGTTTTGGAACCTGAATGGATCTGCACACCCACTCTTCACTCACGCATGCATTTGATTTGGAGATCCATTTTGAGCCATGGAAGAAAAAAGTTAATCGATTATTTCTATTATTACGATTTTTTTAAATAATAACACTGGCGGTGGTTAATTGTGGATGGTTAACTGCTTTTAAGTCTGGTAAAAAACAATACAAGCACAAATTAATCGCCTGAGTTTTTTGACTGCTCAATACGTCTTGAACCAGTCCTACAATTAGATTTACAATCTAATTTACTCATTGCATTTGAGGGCCGTTGTGCTGGTAAAAGTTTCTTTTTCCATTTCCACCCCATGGCAGTAACTTCAGTAGCTCTGGTACGCATCGCGCCGCAACCTGAACGCGATGACAACCATTAGCTCCCTGGCTGTTTTATGAACGCAAGCATTAATTGGGAAACGCTTTTGATTACTTGTCTAAAATGGGTGTCTCAAATAACTTGTACATAGAAGGCAATTCGGCAGGAACACCCGGAGGTATAGCTGCTGCCCGGGAAAAAGGAGCACCCCGACATTTACACCTGCCCCCTTTTCCCAACGCAAATTTAATTGGAAAAGTGGGAAAGAATAAATAGTATTTATCTCTTCAGACTTTTCTTTTTTTGGGGTTGGGTGGGTGGTTGGGTGGGTGGTTGTGTGGGTGGGTGGTTGTGTGGGTGGTTGTGTGGGTGGGTGGTTGTGTGGGTGGTTGTGTGGGTGGGTGGGTGGGTGGGTGGGTGGGTGGGTGGGTGTGTGGGTGGGTGGGTGGGTGTGTGGGTGGGTGGGTGGGTGGGGAGCAGACACAGAGACCTAAATGAAGACCCACCGTCTTTGCGTGCGAGCACCACTTAAGAGGCCAGCAGCCCGACTTGCTCATTATATGAGTGAGCATTAATCCCGCAGACACCCCAAACCCATTTCCTATTGACCACGGCTCTCCCTCAGCCACGGCTCTTCTTCATTCTAATTAGAATTAATAATTGAAAATAGGAAATCAATGGGTGCAAATTAGGCGTTGTAAGGGCGGGGGGGGGTTGCGTCTATTGAATTGGCATTGTCTTTTTGGTGTGTGTCACTCGTCGCCCGTCGCCGGGGCATGATGTCCGTGTCTCTTAGCTTTGTTGCACATCAAGGCCGTGTGTGTCCAGCGTGTTGTTGTGTTGTTGTTGTTGTTGTGTTTAGGTTGTAAGAGGGCGGCGGCTTCACGCATACAAAGCCTGGATCACTCTGCTGCTCCAGTGTCTCTTGTGTGCCGCGTGCCGTGCCAAAGACATAAAGGGCTTTCGTGTTGTCGTCTTGTTGTTTTTCCTCCACACAACGGGACGAAGGGTGAATTATTAATTGGAATGGCTGTTGGGCCACAGAACAATTGTGCTGACCCGCGCACAAAGGCCGGCCAGGTGGCGATGAGTATGGCGGTGAACACGTTGGTGAATACGGCAGCGGCGGGGCACGTCTACCGGCGGCGGCGGCGGCGATGCGCGTGCACGCATTATTACTGCTGCGGTTGCGACCCGCGTCGGGGCTTTATTAGATTGACTCGGTTGTGACTTCGCACTTTATTGCTTGTTGAGGACGTGCGGCGAGGAGCCACCTTGGCCCCCCCGCTGGCCTCTTGTGACTCCCGGACGAGCAGGTGAGAGAGAGAGAGCGCGTTGCAGAGAGACGCCCACGGCCGGCGGCCAGACACACACGCACACACACACACACACACACACACACACACACACACACGCGCGCTGGGGGCGCGGTATCGACCCGGCCTCCGCGGCCCAAATAGAAATTAGCACAAATAATCAGATGTTCTTTTGGATAAACACCCGGCCCAGACTTGTTTTAATCGGTAATGCATTGGCCTATGAATGCAGTGATTTACTTTACTTAGCTCTGTGGTCCCAGAATAGAGCAGGGGTGTATCTCTTGTTGCGTCAAATTATGGTGCAAGTCTGTACCACACGAGTCTGCAGGGTGGAGGTGACAAGTCCTCCTCGGAGATACTGTGTGTGTGTGTGTGTGTGTGTGTGTGTGTGTGTGTGTGTGTGTGTGTGTGTGTGTGTGTGTGTGTGTGTGTGTGTATCTGTATTTGTGTGTCCATGCTGTGCATGTGTGTGTCTGAGCAATTAGTGCATGTGTGTCCGTGCATGTGTGTGTCTGTGCATTTGTTTGTGTGTGTGTGTGTGTGTGTGTGTGTGTGTGTGTGTGTGTGTGTGTGTTTAGGTGTGTGTAGGTACTGTATGTATGTGTGTGTGTATATACAGTATGTGTGTGTATTTGTGTGTGTGCATGTGTGCATGTATATGTGTGTGTACGTGTGTGTGCTTAGGTATGTCTGTGTGTGTGTGTGTGTGTGTGTGTGTGTGTGTGTGTGTGTGTGTGTACACGTGTGTGTGTGTGTGTATGTGTGTTGTGTGGAGGGAGCCCTCTGTTGCCTGGGTTCCCCAGGGGGAGGTGAGCGTGTGCGTGGGGACCAGATAAGATGAATTGGGGCCACAGCCCAGCGACGAGCCCCACTGTTATTACAATCCAGCAGCACCCAGTCTCCCATGGCCACCGGCAGGCGCCACCGCTCTCCTCTCAAAACGTATTCATCAAAGCTACCATAGACATGTTGCCAACAACGCTCACCTCTTGTGTCTTATAGATTAGAGTCTGATTGGAGTCAGGCTGCGACCGGAGCCGTCTCATCAAGGTCGGCCGCGGAGGTCGACACAACGCCGTCTTTCCATCACTGTACACACTGAAATGACATTGCTACCCGCAGACCCTTCCCTTCATATAAAAACCCTGTCTGATTCTTAAATAATGAGTCTGTGACAGAGAGTCAGGCGCGCCGCTTCACTGAATGAGCAGAATGTTGATACAAGCATCTGTTGAACGCCCCTTCATCATACATCACTCCTTGCTACTTCCCCCCCTTTCTCTCTCTCTCTCTCTGTCTCGCTCTCTCTCTCTCTCTCTCTCTCTCTCTGTCTGAGCCAACTCACAGGAAGCCATTCTCGCCATTTAATTCGTCTAAATTGCTGAATGATTTGCTTCCATTCTCAATGTCTACAAGTGTGTGTCGGGGAGGGGGGGGGGGGGGCGCGGGCGGGCGGGAGAAGAAGAATGATGATAATCATAATAGTTCTCAGTGTTTCTGCGCAGGACTCGGGCGAGACAGCGTGGTGGGGGCCGGGAGCTACGGTGGTGGTGGTGGTGGTGGTGGTGGTGGTGGTGGTGGTGGGTGGAGCCGTCCTCTCCAGACAGACCCCTTGCTGCCAACAACATCTGTCCAATGTGACATTTGACTGTTTATTCACTGATTGTAGTCGTAGATCATGAACAGTAGAGCATAGGTTTTCTCCATAATAATCTTAAGTTTGACACGGCCATGAATAGGTTCTTTGAGTGGCCATAGGTTACAACGGCACTAATGCAGTCCATATGTTGTATTTTGGTATGGTTAATTGGTTGACGATGATGATGATGATGATGATGATATGTGTCTGTCCAAATGGATCATCATTTGGTGCCACGATGCCCCCAGTTTGAACATGCATGACAAGATATCATGTGTAATCCATTCACCTGTCAGCCGCAGAGTAATGACCCAGTGGAGCCGGTGTCCAGTGCCCGTCCAGGCATGACGGCTGTTGCAATATCTGTCCCCTTCCCAACTGATTAAAGATGATGAATATTACCGCCGGTGCATTTAAATACAGGAAGGATAGTCTGTCCAGGTGCTCACCAGCGCATCACCGTTAGCTCTCGGCGGCAGGTACCGCTGGAAAGGCCAAGTTCTCCGTTAACATCTCAGTGGAGTCTCGACCAGTAAGAGCAGTTTGTTGTTAAATATGTCAACGGGCAATCCTGTAAATGCAGACTTTAGCGCAAATGTCAAAGCTACCTGAGTCTGTGTGTGTGTGTATGCGTGTGTCTCTGTCTCCGTCTCTGTCTGTCTCCGTCTCCGTCTCTGTCTCTGTCTCTGTCTCACTCTTTCTCTGGACAACCACTTCTGCAGTCTGCTAGCTGCACATCCTCCTCGGTGTGGTTCGCAGTCTTAGGGGGATTAGAACACGGTGCTGAGGTTACCCACAGCAGCCCTCCCGCTTTGTGGTTCGACTCAGTGACCGCGGGGCCACATGCCCGTTAATAGCGGTTAGGCTGGGGGTTTCCTTGTCTTCTTCTGTGGTGGGATCAACCGCCGCCCACACACACACACTCCAACCCTCGGGGGGGGGGGGGGGTTAGGGGAGGGTTGTTTGTTCCCTCGCCACGCCGGGGAAAAGGGCTTCACCCGTATAAAAGTCAACTGGATGAGACGTCAAAAGTTGTTTCTGGGCTCTCTTTCGGTTTCTGTCTGCCCACAGCACACGGTGAACTCTGACCGGCTAATCACAGCTCCCCGCCGCCAGAGCCCGGGCGTCAGTACAGAGGCTCGGAGGAGGACAGTGACTCAGAGATAATGGGCTTTGCTCTCGATGTCTTGAGGTTTCTGAGTGCCAAAGAAAAATGTCTGGCAGGCTTTAAAGTGTTAAATACATTTGATTGAGAAACCTCTGAAAAATAATCTAGATTGATGCAGTTTTTTTTTCTCCGGTACTCATCATCGTTGCCAATTCTCTTTTGAACAATTCTGAAGAACATCACAGTTGAGCGCGTCTCACGCCGTGCTTAAAAAATATAAAGGATGCGTCACGGTCGACGTACGCAGAGAGAGAGAGAAGAGAGAGAGAGAGAGAGAGAGAGATCAGGCGAGAGAGAGATAGAGAGCTAGAGATCAGGCGAGAGAGAGATAGAGCGAGACGATGAGGCGGCATTGTGTGCTGAAGGAGCAGTCATCAGGGAGCAGGGCCCACACACACACACACACACACACACACACACACGCACACGCACACACGCACATCAGAACCAAGTAGCGACTAAAGCGCTCATCCATTACGCCTGGCCGCCCGCACACCCTTAACATTTAATATCCCTGGGATGTTTGCGTGGCACAAGTCCAGCCATCAGGGAATTCGCTCATGCCAGACTGGAGGCCATGAGCAGATTAGTTTGAATCGATAGCTGCCCCTTCCCCCCCCCCCCCCCCCCAACGCCGGCCCCCCTCCACCCTCCTTCCATCCCCCGCCCTCCATCTCCACCCTGCCTCCGGCCCACCCCCCCCCTGGATGCAATAGCCCCGTGGCAACCACTGAGGCAATACTTCAGGACCCCCCGGCCCCCCGTGAAGCCAGAGCTGGTCCGCATTAGGGGAGTGCGCGGGGGGGGGGGGGGTTTGGTCGTGTTCCCACTGTGTACCTGGCAAACGCGGACCCTCTGCGAGCCCCCCCCCCCCGGAACAGCTTTCATTATGTTTCTGTTCCCATTCCCGTTGATCACAGCTCTGGGCAAAAAAAAGAAAAAGAAAAAAGTAAACGGTAGACAGGGAGCGAGGTGGCCATCTTTGCATTTGGAACTGGGTCGGGTCCATGATGTGAAAATCAATAATGGAATATGTTCTCTGGCGTGGTCGGCCGCACCAGCCAGCCCAGATCTCAAGCTGGGCCTGTTATGTGAGGCAGCACTGCTGCTGCTGATTGAGAGACATAAGGAGATATCAATCACTTGAGTCTCTGCCAGATCCCCAGAACAACTGAATTACCCGCAGGAGAGAGAGAAAGAGAGACGGCCCCGCCAGGTACTGCGAGTGCTGGCGGTCTCGTCTGAGATGAGCGACTGATGTGCTTACTTGGGCTTCTGTGGGTCTATTATGTTCCAGTTTCAGGGCAGGAACAATCTAAACACATCTTTAAATGATTTCATGAACTGTGCATGAAGAGGGGAAGATGAATTGCTGCTCCGGTTTAGACATGTAGGTGTCTTACACTTGCGCGTAAGATAGACACTTTACACTTTAACTTTACTCCTCTTACAAATGACCGGAAACAATGGTTTTTTTCTCCTCAAATTATTTATATTTTCTGTGTTTTGTGGTGGAAGTAAATGACAATTTGAAATTCAATTTCTATAGCAATTCTTAGAATTAATAGAATCAGAATCAGTTAAGCCTTCATTTCTACAAGTACAGTAAAATACCTTCTGCTCAGTTGAAGCTATTGTGCTGTTTACATGATAAAATACATCCAGCTTACGTTACCTTTTTAAAAAAGCATCATTGCATTAAGAGATAATTTTTGTATCAGCTGACTTGGTTAAAGTTGGGTTGGGTTCACGAAAAAAGTTCGAAAAATCCAACCGGGAAATGACAGCCAGGCACTTTCCGCCGGCAGCAAAGCGTCATCGCGTCGACATCACCGCCACATCTTCACACCGAGCACGCTAACTCAGTCACGGTGACGACAATCCCTCCCGACGCTAACGTCTCTCTCTCTCTTTCTCTCTCTCTCTCTCTCTCTCTCTCTCTCTCTCTCTCTCGGTGCGTCGGCAGGCTGCGAGAGCGACTACTGGGGACCCCACTGCAGTAACCGCTGCCAGTGCCAGAACGGCGCCAAGTGCAACCCCATCACAGGTGCGTGTGTGTGCACCGACGGCTACCAGGGCTGGCGCTGTGAGGAGCCCTGTGAGCGCGGCTACTACGGCAAGGCCTGCCAGCTGCCGTGCCAGTGCCTCAATGGTGCCACCTGCCACCATGAGACCGGCGAGTGCATCTGCGCGTCGGGGTACACTGGTGCTTTGTGAGTATCGGCCCAACCCACCCCACCCCACCCCACCCACCCCCTTTTTCCCCAAAAAAATGCCACCACACCACCCCCCCCCAAAAAAACTAGAATATCTTCCTCTGTGACTTTCGTCTTCAGGTGTTTTGCGTCGTCATCCTCATCCTCGTCCTCATCTTCATCATCATCATCATCGTCATTATCATCATCATCATCATCATGCTAAATGGTAAATGGAGTGCATTTATATATCGCTTTTATCCAAAGTGCTTTACAGTATTGCCTCACAGTCACCCCATTCATACACCGACGGCGGTGTCGACCGTGCGAGGTAACAACCAAACACGTCAGGAACAGTTAGGTGTTAGGTGGCGTCTTGCTCAGGGACACCTCGACACTTAGGTAGGTGGAGCCTGGGGATCGAACCAGCAACCATCATCATCATCATCATCATCATCATCATCATCTCATGGTGTCAGGTTCTGCATGATCCACGCACATCATGATCATAGATGGGTTTGTTTAGTTTGTTTAGTCGTTGTGAGTGTACATCGTGTTGACGGGCTCGTATCTGAGGGCTAACGTTTTTGGTGGTGTGTTTTTTTTCTCCTTTCCCCTCTCTTGTCCTCTGTGACCGTCGGTTGGGTCTTCGGTCGGTCGTCGGTTTGGTCGCCCGGGGTTGTTCGTTCGCCGGGGGGTTGGTCGTCGGTTTGGTCGCCGGTTTGGGGCCCAGCTGTGGCGAGCGGTGCCCCTTTGGGAGCCACGGGCTCCAGTGTGAGCAGCGGTGCCCCTGTCAGAACAGAGGAACCTGCCACCACATCACCGGAGACTGCTCCTGTCACACCGGATGGACGGTAGGAGGAGAGGGAAGGTGGGGACGGGGGGGAGAGAGAGAGGAGGAGGGGAGGGGAGGAGGAGAGAGGTGGAGGGGAGGGAGGAGAGGAAAGAGAGGGAGAGAGAGGTGGAGGGGAGGGGAGGAGGAGAAGGAAGAGAGAGAAAGGTGGAGGAGAGGGAGGAGCAGAGGGAGGAGTAGAGAGGTGGAGCAGAGGGAGAGAGAGAGGGGAAGGAGGAGGAGAGGGAGAAGGGTGGAGGAGAGGGGAGGAGGGGAGGGGAGGGGAGGGCGGAGGAGAAGGAAGAGGAGACGGTGTGGAGGAGAGGGAAGAGAGGGAGAGAGAGAGGTGGAAGGGAGGGAGGAGGGAGAAGGAAGAGGAGAGGGAGAGAGGTGGAAGGGAGGGAGGGGGAGAAGGAAGAGGAGAGGGAGAGAGGAAGGAGGAGGAGAGGGAGAAGGGTGGAGGAGAGAGGTGGAGGGGAGGGGAGGGGAGGGCGGAGGAGAAGGAAGAGGAGACGGTGTGGAGGAGAGGGAAGAGAGGGAGAGAGAGAGGTGGAAGGGAGGGAGGAGGAGAAGGAAGAGGAGAGGGAGAGAGAGGTGGAGGGCGGAGGAGAAGGAAGAGGAAACAGAGGTGGAGGAGAGGGAGGAGAGGGAGGAGGAGAATGAAGAGAGAGAGAGAGAGAGAGGTGGAGGCGAGGGAGGAGGAGAGGTTGATAACATTGAAAAAGAAAGAAACTTTAGAACGTCCATATCATGCAAAAAAAAAAGTCTAAAACCACTGTAGGCAAACCACCCTAATTAGCATCTATGAAACCTGTTCTGGGCGATAAGAGCCGTACGATTTACCCAAAGAATTGGCCCCGTCTGTTTATTTTCCACGAGCTATTGACACCGTACTTGTATTTGCCAGATCAGGAGGCTTAAGAATGTGAGAACTTGTGAGACGAGTGTCGCGGTGACGGTATTGAGTAAGGGAAGAAAAAAAAAAAACCCAAGCTCAATCGCTGCGACAACTCATAATCTATACCAGAACGGGGGCTTTCTGCAGCTTTAATTGTGCCCCCGCGCCGCCCGGTGAATCGATGAGGTGAAGTGAAAGTGAAGTGAAGTGAAGTGAAGTGAAAGTGAAGTGCCTCAGATTCGCCCCCCCTGTGCCCCGCTTGTTGTTCTCCCCCCCGCAGGGCTCCGTTTGCGCCCAGCCCTGTCCGCACGGCAAGTACGGCGTCAACTGCAGCCGGGACTGTTCCTGCCGCAACGGGGGCCTCTGCGACCACGTCACGGGCCAGTGCCAGTGCGCGCCGGGCTTCAGCGGACGGAGGTATATATATATACGCCGCCGCCCCCCCCCTGCCTGTATTTGCCGCCGCCCCCGAGACGCGGCGAACGCTCGTCTCGGTGACGATCGGGTGTCCGGAAAAAGTCCTTCGAAGAGGAACTTTTCGTGTTCTTTCGCAGTTTGAATATAGGCCAGATAATAGGGCGTAGTTTATTGATATTGGTGATGGTGATGGGTGGGGGGTGGGGGGTGGTGGATAGATGGTGGTAGTTTCACGCATTCAAGTCTACACGTTAACCAAAGCTATCCACTGACCTATTCTCTTTGTGCATTTGCAAAACGACACGGATACCTGGAAACACCGGAATATTCCCCGCACTTTAATAACGAGGAAAAAGTAACGCACCGCTGTTAATTAGTGGGACCGCGGAATTAGAAACATTTACAGAGGGTTTTACACTTAATTAGTTCCTGCTTCCGCCGGCCAGCAACTTCTCACGTCTTTAGCTTCCATTCATCGTCGTCCTCCTCCAACATGTCCATTGATCTCGCTGTGGGCTACACGCTGGCCGGCTTCTCCTCATTAATTATAAGTAATGGGCTTGTGTTAGGGGCTCATTGAAACCCACAGATCTCTTTAGTTCCTCCTCTGCCCCGGCCAGAGAAGCCCAGTAGCAGTCTGGCTTTATTAGTTTGGCTAAAGCAATTGTCTCCCTGAATGAAAAACACTTGCTAGACTCCACTTCTCTTTGGCTTTATTATTTAGCTGAAATTGCCCTCATTCATTTCCGCCGGTGGCAGGTGAATTGACCTGGCAGGAATATTCTGCGGTCTGCGTGTTCTCTCCCGTCGAACACTTCCAGGTGTAATAACGCTGTTGTGCTTTGATTGGGATGGACCTGGCGTGCTTCACTGATGAGAAATAAGTTGACCGCGTGGATGCATTAACTCATTCATTACTGCATGTTGAAAATGGACGAGATTATCCGTTAATAAGTATCTTATTTTATTTGTATTCTTATTCTTTGGTAATTAGGTAATCGAATTGTCCTTATTTCAGAATCAGAATGAGCTTTAGTGCCTTAGTTTTTGCAAAAAAAGGAATGTGCTGTTGTGAAATTGGTGCATAACATTAAACAGAACATTAAACAGAGTAGAATGGCACAATAGAATATTTTAAACACAGAATGTGTTGCGGTTGTTTACATGGTGACCAGATGCCAGGACGAGTGTTCCTGTGGTAGTACGGCCCGGGTGCAGCCAGCGGTGCGACTGCCAGAACGGCGCAAGTGTTACCACATCAACGGGGCCTGTCTGTGCGACACGGCTTCAAGGGCCCCAACTGCCAGGAGAGTTCTGTCCCCCGGGACTCTACGGCCTCATATGTGACAAGTACTGTCCCTGCGAGCCGCCAACACTGTCAGGTACGTACGTCGGACTCCGGGAGAGGCGGGCAGCGTGCCGGGATACAGACAAGGAACATGTAGTTGGACAACTTCACTGCCAGTACAACCGAAACTGTCACTGTCCCCCACTACACGTTACACATGAACTCAACGATCCCCACGTCTGGGATCTAGCGGCCCCTACTATCTTATAGCAGTACTTCTGGTTGGGTGGGGGGAGGCGGCAGAGCTAGAGCCTGGTCCCGGAAACCAGAAAATGCAAGGGGCGGAGTTACATCTACTGAAGAGGACTCACAGCCTCTGTATGCTTCTTCCGGAATTCCGATGCTTCTTTTGGGTTCTTTTCCCTCTTTTGGCGGATGGTGGTGCTGCGTGGCCATGCCTTCAGCAGAGGACAACGTCGGGAGAAGTAACATGTAATCACTCGGTGCCAATCTGAACAGAGCATGTCCAATTACTGGGGCTAAATCAAGCGGGCCCAGCGTGCTTCAACACTTGAGAGGCTGGGCCCCCCCCCTCCCCCCCCGCCCCCGCTGGGGAAGGGGAGGGGGGCCGCAGGACGGGGGCCATATGTTTCCACAGATACTCCCGGAGCCTCACTTCACCAACAATTTAAAAGCTGGGCCCTGAGCGCCACCACCGCCTCCACCACCCCCGCCACCACCGCCGCCGTCAAAGACACCAAGAAGTGAAAAGTTGCAGAAAATCATAAAACAAAAACCCCTGACTGTGCTGTGATGCCCACGCACTACGAGAGCATGGTGCTCTCGTAGTGCGTGTTTGTTTGTCGTTTATATATTTGCGTTTTATGCCGATCATTATGTATTGATTGCACGGAAACAACTGCGTCGGGAAAATACAGTTTAGCTTGTAGAGTGGGAAAAATATGTGTGACTCTAAACGGCAGACCATCCGTCGCATTTCTTACGCATGCACACACACACACACGTGCACGGCCGCATACACACACGTGCACGGCCGCATACACACACACACACACACACACACACATGCGCATGCACACACACGTATGCATGCACACACACATAGGCTTGCACACAAACCTACACATGCATGCAGGCGCTCGCACGCACGCACACACACACACACACAAACACACACAGAGACCCTCTCTTTCTTAATGTCTCTCTTTATCTCATGCACAAAAGCATGCGCACAGGCACACACACACACACACACACACACACACATACGCACGCGCACACCCACACACACACACAAAGAAGCACATAAACACACACACACACACTCAGACCTCCCCTCCCCCTCTCTATCTTAATCGCTCTCTCATGCACAAAAACGCACACACACACACACACACACACACAAGCACACACACACACAAGCACACACACACACACACACACACACACACACACACACACACACACACACACACACAAGCACACACACACACACGGACACACACACACACGGACACACGCCTGCCAGGGCTCCACATGGGGCGTGTCTCCACCTGACTGCCTGCCATCCCCGCTAGCTGCTGCCCTCTAGGTGTCTTTAATGGATCTGGCAGTCGGTCCCAGCATCCGCCACAGAGAACAGGTGGAGCAAATTAAGACGCAGTCTGTGGCCCACTCGCTCGCTCGCACCGCAGCAGCAGCCTGCTGAAAGACAGGCGGCATCCACTCCCAACCTGCCTGCGCTGCTCCGACACACACAAGCACAATAGCCAACTTTGTGATACGGGGAGGGGGGATGGAGGGAGGGGGACGGGGGGGACGGGGGGGGACTGTATTAACCACGAATAAAAATCGTTTCTGGAAAAATGAGTTTGAAGTTCTCTCACTGTTTTCGTACGGAGATAAAGAGTCTGGAGTCTGGAGTCGTGTCTGGCCCCTTCCCGCACGCCGAAGCTCATTATGTGAAGCGGAGTTGATCACACCGGGGGTTTAATATTGATGCGGCTAACCAACGCTTTGCCACAGATGGCGTCATGTTTAAGGGCGGCTTTCACAGAGTGGTGTCATCCCAAACTTAATGTATTATGAGGGATGGATACAACACCCGAGTTGCTACTGCTACTTTCTTGGCAGAGGAAATGGTAGCGAGCGTTCAAACGCTGTGCATTGCTATACATTGAGCTACGACATTAAGAATAACTACATGTAAGTTGGTCCTCTCTTGAGTACAGGACAACTTAATGATCTTTTCTTGAAAATGTTTAAATGTCATTTTTGTATAGGATGTATGAATCATGAAATGGTTCGGAATGTGAGGAGAGATGAAGGTTACAATGCAATTAAGCAATTATAAATGAGCATGTCAGCAGGTAATAAAGTACAAGGTGATACAACACCATAACAACACTAATGTGATTAATTATATTAATTATATTAATCACATTACGGCAGACTGCTAGAATGCAAATATGGAGAACAAGCACATTTCCTAATTCAGGAATACATGCTTTTTTGTTGTCAGGTTTTTCATGCAATTCTACACATAGAATTGCTGTCAAATTACTTTATTTATTGACTCTTTCATGTTTTTTTCATGTGTCTTGAGGAAAGGTAGCTAATTGGTGTTTTAAAATGAGGTTGAGTTTGAGGTTGGGACTGGTTGACACTGAACCAAAGCTTGAGTTATAATGAAGAGGAAAAATAACATCATTAAGAAAAGGGGAGCGGTAATGCGCAAAATCTTTACTCTTCAGCCCTTTAATCATCCATACTAGCGATGCTATTGTTATTAATACAACACATGAACGTACTGTAGTCCAAAAAGCCACGTGGCACATGTGATTGAAACACACACACGCACACACACACACACACACAACAACAACGCCACCACCGCAGCCAAAGCGTGTCACTCACCATCAGGCCGGTGGGGCATATGCAGGAACCTGTAACGCTGTGGCACTCGGTCCCGTGGGCACAGTCACACGCTGACCCGCAGCTGTCGCCGTAGTAACCGGACGGACAGCTTTCGTTGCAGTAAAGCCCGGTCCATCCCGAGGAACAGCTGCACTCGCCGGACAGCGGGTGACAGCTAGAACAGGCCGAGACGTGGCAGGAGGAAGCGGAGGGGAAAATAGGAAGGGACAGGGAGAGAGAGAGAGAGAGACAGACAGGGACAGAGACAGGGAGAGACAGGGAGAAACGAGAGAGAGTGATATCTTTTTTTAAAAATATATCTTTTTCGCCGTCGTCGGGTCAAACCGTGCATTCCTGGAGCCGCGGGGCTATCCATCCATCTGTGCGTGACTACAGGCCGGCCCTGAGATAAATGAGGTGTCCCTTTTCTCCTTCATTCCCCTAATGATTTCCAAGGCCATCGCCCAGGTCCAGCCAGCATCAGAGCATTAACATTGCATTAACTATGGATGCCGCTGAGTAATAATGAATGAGGCAAAGGTCGCCATTAAAAGCTAACTCATGGCACACGGCGACGCGGCGTCCAGACTTCTAAATGGCGCGCTTGTGGTCCAGAGTTTGCGACGGTGAGACACGATCGGTGTTTGGGGTGCATGTGTGTCTCACCAGTCAGAGTACAGATTAATATCTACAGTCTCATGGCGGCCAAGCTGAGTGAACGGGGGGGCGTTTCGCTTTTATTTGCTTGATATTTGTTTCGACCAATCATGTTGCCGGACGCAGGGATTTGTAAGCGTGTCATTGGCTTAATCTACTTGGGGGAATGAAGGCCTCTGTACGCTTCAGAAGAAATAAGAACAAATCGGACGGCCGAGGTTGACTTATAGTTCCACAGAACTGGTTGATATTGAGGAGGAACTTAGAGCATAAGCTGTCCGTCAACCTACAGAGGTCTGGCGCCGGCCTCCAAGCCCCCCGCCCCCCTTCATACCCCCCACTAGTCTCCCCTATCACTGAGGAGGGGGGTGATAAACACCGGATTTGGAGAGCGAATTTCGACCCCCACCACCATCCGCCAAAAGAGGGAAAAGAACCCAAAAGAAGCATCGGAATTCCGGAAGAAGCATACACTGTGAGTC
>PIJE02003447.1:29068-39967 GCA_002895965.2 Coryphaenoides rupestris | reverse complement strand
GTAGAATCGAATCGAATCGTGGACAGCTGAATCGTAATCGAATCGAATCGTGAGGCCAGTGAAGATTCACAGCTCTATTATTAATACTGTCCACGGAAGCTTTGTACACACAGTCTACAATACAAAATGAGGTAACCGGTGATTTACGCCAGCGTACGAATGCAGTGCCTTTCAATTTAAAACAAAAGTACAGCCTCTGCCCAGGTAGAGATCGTTTGACCAATACATCCATCATCAGTTGAAAGGCAACGGCCTCGTTAACACACGCTCTGACCAAACCCTTCAATCCATATGCTAAAGTATTTTTAACATCCTTTTTTTTTTTGGTTCTGTGCCGCATGAAGTAAATCAATAAGAGCCATTGATCTCAGAACCTTCACTAACATCACACATAACAGGGGAGCTTAGTTAGCTTCAGTTGGACACGGCGATGACATCGAGTCCTAAAACAACCGGCCGACGTTCCACACGGCGCGCCGGAAAACGGGATGAACTTTGAATTGAAGAGAACAATCTTTACTGTGGGTTAGACCGAGGTGAACTTCTGGGCGCGTCGCGTGTTCTATTTCCTGACAAATAAAAAAGAATCAACCTCTAATTGCTCGCATCTCGAGCCTGTTTATGTTGCGCTCAACACAATCCTATTTTAAAAAAGCGCTGCTACAGTGCATTAGGATGTTGCCCGCTTTTAAAAACACCCGTTGAGTGTCTAATACAACTGTGATGGGAGGAGGTAAGAGGGAATAAAACAAAACAGTAGGGGATGTTTAAAATGTGTTCATGAATATTACCCCTTACAAGAAACACACATCCAGAAGCAAAGAAATTAATGATTCAGGTGGGTTTTTGTTCCCAAGCAATAAGGAACTATAGGTTCTAATTGCTGTCGGTCGGTGACATGAGCTGAACTGTGGGTGGGTGGTGGGGGGTGGTGTGTGTTCATTGGACTCGACCGGAGCGAAGGCTGCCCTCGGTGGCTCGGTGACGATGACGGCACGGAGCTTTACGGCGCAAGTTATTCGGGGTAAAGTAGCCATGAACGGCTCTTGATGGCGCCTCAGTGCGGATGGCAGCGCGCCACGGTCATTAGGGACCCGCGCTCAAGCTCACTTTATTGTTTATGATCCGCGGGGTGGGGGGGGGGGGGGGGGGGGGGTTTGGGGGGGGTGTTGGGGGGGGGGGGCGGATCCTCCTCCTCGCCGCCACACACCTGCGTCTCCGATTAGAACGGCTGCCCGGCCCCGCGAGGTGGGCTGCTGCTGCTGCTGCTGCTGCTGCTGTGTTTCATGGCGATGGCACGGATGGAAGATAATCCACTTCTCATGCAGGACACATGGCCCTCTAAATGGTACACAGCCCCCACACCGGCGGAGTCTTAGCACAACACAGCGTCTTTGATCGTAATCCAGCTGTGTTGCAGATTATGAGCAGCGTGAAGAATGCTATCTCGCTAAACTATCTAGCGGGTCCCAGCCGTTTCTGGCCATGATAGAGTTCAGATTTCTTTTGCATTTGCTGGGATTTTATGAATTAATTGATAAATGAAAATTAAATATATCATAAAATATCATAATATTGTGACCGGATCTCCCCGAATTAACATTTAGTAAGAGTGTGCTATACAGTATATTGAAAATGGTCTCCTTCCTCACCGTATCCACGGTGTGCTGGTCCCGGTGTTTAAGAGTGCCAGCGCCCCCCTGAGAACCAAAATTGACTCCACTAGATTGGCTAAACCAAACTGACTCCTCGCCCGACCCACTGGAGACTCGTGGTGCGGGGACTCCCCTTGAAGTGGCCTCTGTCGCCGCCGCAGACGGAGGCTTTGTGGTGTGTGATGGATGGAAGGAGCGGACCCAGAGAGGAAGTTCATCGCCGCGGCTGTCACTCACACCGGGCTCGGGTCCTAATTGTAACAATCAGGACGCTCTTAAGATGGAGTCCGGCAGCGGCCAAGCGATCCAAGCGAAGCCCAGACCCCGGACGGCTAGCACTGAAGGACGTGCCTTATGAAAAATAAATGTTACTATTGGTGGGTCGTGAAAGGAGAGGTGTTATTGTCTTTTTCTCCCAATGGCTATACTTAAGAGATGGATTAACCTGGATGCACACCCTAACGGTAAAATAGTAATGATATTCTATATCATACATAAAAAAACACAAGAAAAACAAATGGCAATACATGGAGAGTCGCACGCAGCATGTGAATGCGTCTACACTATACATTGTTATGCACAAAATATGCATTTATGTATGAGTCTGGGAAGCATAGTCTGGCAACAAAGATGCTCGGGAACTACTGCTCGACTGTAACCAAGGCAAAACAAACAAACAAACAAACACACACACACACACACACACACACACACACACCACACACACACATCCCAGGTCTTATTTGTCATACTCTGCCCGCCCCCCCTTCCCCCCCGCTTGCTGTTTTCCCTCCAGAATGCTCCGGACCACTGGGCATGGAGGGCGGCATCATTTCCAACCAGCAGATAACGGCGTCCTCCACGCACCGGGCGCTCTTCGGCCTGCAGAAGTGGTACCCGTACTTCGCGCGGCTCAACAAGAAGGGCCTGGTCAACGCCTGGACGGCCGCCGAGAACGATAGATGGCCCTGGATCCAGGTGACGCCGCGCACAGCAAGCACACACACACACACACACACACACCACACTGTCCTTGAAGGGCATTCGTCCTATCGAGCTACAAGACACACAACCTCCGAAACGTATACTTTGGCCCTTCGGTGTGAGTCGCGTTAAACCAACATTTACACAGTGGAGCTTCCAATGAAGCCGTGTTTTGGTTTCGGTGAGAACCGTGTTGTTTACGGGACCGCATCTGGATGCGCCGCCGTATATATCTCATATGTGGCTGGCTTTACAGTTAATTACTGGCACAGATGAATTGATGGCTTGCTACTGATTCATTTCGGAGGGCAATTAAAAGTGCAAGCAGAGGGCTGAACAGCTGCTGGCCTAGTGGAGTGGAAGGCGGTGCCATCGCAGGCGTCGCTCCGTGCAGCGAGAGCTTACACAGTGTTTTGGTTTTGGTTCCTCATGCGCTTGTGATCATTCTTATGTCGCACGTTTTGATTGCGGTGCCTTTCGTTCTTTCTTTTTAGTTGAGTTAGTTGTTTACCGCCGCCGCCGATTGTCAACGTATTTTCGCGGTCTCTTCTTCATCAATGCGAACGTGCAGTTCTTCCGTGGATGAGGCGAGAGACGTTTAAAGAGTGAGACGTTCCTATTGTGCCATTATTCGACGAACGAACGAACCGGGTGAAACCAGGTAAAAAAACGACATAGAATAATAGCAAGCAAAACTTCTAAGAGACATTGACCATTGTGCCGAATAACAACAGAGGAACAAATAAAAAACAGTCGTAAAAAACAGGTCAGCCACCAAAGCAGAGAGAGTCCAGACGAGACACAAAGAACACAAGAGAGAGAGAGAGAGAGAGAGGAGAGAGAGAGAGAGAGAGAGAGAGAGAGAGAGAGAGAGAGAGAGAGAGAGAGGGAGAAAGAATGAGAGCTCACAACACAAATAGCAAACAGAGCGTGGAGCATAAAATATTCAGGCGGTTTGTCAGACCCTAATGATGCCACGTGAGAAGCAGCGCGAGGCACGGAGGGCTCCGTGTTCGTCTCCGCGGGGGGGGGGGGGGGGGGGGGGGCCTCCGCTCACACACACACAGGACCACGGCGCGATGTCAGCGCACCGCGGCTATGCTAAGCAGAAGGCGCGTCCGCGACGGAGAGGCGCCTTCGGGCGCTTTATGAGACGGAATGACACTGCCGCTAAAGTCTCCCACCATCTTCCGTAAGAGACTGAAGACCGACCTGTTCAGAGTTCACCTGGACTCTACATAACACCCCCCCCCCCTGACCTCTACGACCCCTAGACATTATTGATATTGTATGTTCTTAGATGTTGGTACTGCATTCAGAATGCCACTTCTGCTCTTATCTCAGCTATTATGCAGACAACCTAGCGATTATGAAAACTCGTTCTATTTAACCTTGCAACTATGAATGCTTGAAACCTGCTCTATTCTTATCTTTATGCACCACAGCGATATATAGTCTCCCTTTCAACAAATGTACTCCTTGTAAGTTGCTTTGGATAAAAGCATCTGCCAAATGCCCTAAATGTAAATGCCAATGTAAATCTGTGTGACGGTGCCAGACCCAAGATAAAAATGGCCACACACAAATACCTCAGTTACCAAATATTTGCTCAGAAATAACAAAGAAACCTTTCTTGTTGTGCTGGGATATAAGCATGCGTCTCTCCTAATCTGGACAGCTTTGGGTCTGTTTTTTGTCTTTCTTTGCAATCCTGTGTAATGCAATATGTTGAGATTGTATATTTGAATCAAGCCTTGTGACTTACGATGTGGCGGACTCTCCACTTTATTCAATCACTGAATTAAACTCTCTCTTTAGTTAGTAACTACAGTTAGTAGTGCCTGCTTTAGACATATAACATCGAAAACCACGCGCATAGTCATTATAAGAGTCATTAACACAACTCCCACACAGAATGCATAGATCAGCAACATATGGCAGCAATAACTTAAGTCACACAGCGGAGACTTAAACAAGATAGGACCGCTTGAAACGATTAGTCTTTCCACGTGAAGTCAAAGTGGGATTTTGTGTCTCCCAGTCTGCCGTAATGACATAAGCAGTCAGTAACTGTCTGTAGTTAGCGCAAGATAAGGCTTTCCATGACGTCAAGCCACGGGGTTCTTTGTTGTGTTTTGTTGGATGTTCCTGAGCCCCGTAGTCTCGACCACGGAGAAGAAAGTCTCATATCTGCTGCTCTCTCCGCGGTGATCTGTTTGGACCGGCGAGCAGAATCAGCAGCATTTTATAATATCGCTGCTTAGGAGGCGGCGGGGGAGAAGTTGTTGCTGTCTGCTCACCATTTAATTTGCCCGCCTGCCTCGACCCGCCGATGTGTCTCATAAGAAGGGACTCGCTTCCCATGTTAAGTTTACTGTAATTATTTTTCAACAAGCCGGGACGTTTAGAGCCGTAGCTGATGCTGCGCGTTTTAAACTCGCCGTGCTCGAGAACACATCGCCCGACCTAGCGCCTGACTTAGCGCCTGACTTAGCGCCTGACTTAGCACCACACCTAGCGCCTGACATAGCGACCGACCTAGCGCCTGACTTCACGCCCGACCTAGCGCCTGACTTAACACACGACCTAGCGACCGACCTAACGCCTGACCCAGCGACCCTCCTAGCGCCCGACCTAGTACCCGACCTAGCACCACATCTAGCATCTGACCTAATGCCCGACCTTGCGCACAACCTAGCGCCACACCTAGCATCCGACCTAGCATCCGACCTAGCGCCCGACCTAACGTCCGACCTAGCGCCTGACCTAGCAACCCACCTAGCGGACGGACCCAGCGCCCAACCTTTACTTAATTTACGTGTACCGACTTGGGTACCATGGAGCCCGTACTGTACAGTTACAATGCACCATTTCACTCCAACTAACGCCTCACTAACAGTGCCACGGACACACATCAGTGTGTGTGTGTGTGTGTGTGTGTGTGTATGTGTGTGAGAGAGAGAGAGAGAGAGAGAGAGAGAGAGAGAGACATACAGTAAATGTTCTCTGACATAACACAGCCAAAGCCCCATCTCCCTCTGATCATATGCATGTTGTCGCAGGCGCAAGGGCGTTGGGGTTTCCACACCACCAAGCTGAACAGCAAAACACACACAACACGCAATTGAAAATAATTGGGAAATTGAATGGGCGGTGTTTACAATCAGGAGAGGGGAGGAAGGGAAAATAATACTTATTATATTTGCTATATTTACTGCACAATTCCTTCTACTGGGTTTCCAGGGGTTCCACTAATGAGTCCTCAGCCCACGCCGTGCGATCTGACTGTCAAGGTCTCCACCTGGAGCACACGGCTCCTTCTCTTCCTCCTCTTCCTCTTCCTCCTCCTCTTCTCCCTTCTGGCAACCTGCTCTCCACTTTGGAGGAAAAGCCCCGGTGGCTTAACGAGCCACAGCTTTTCCTTGTTTATGGACAGGAAGTCCGCATAAGGCTTGTGGTGGAGCCAGCGGGCTGAACGATAACTCCTCTCAATTATTATCGCTCTCGTTTGCCACACAAGGTAAAGACTGATACAGTATTAGCACGAAAGTAAATGGATCATGCGATCAATAACACGTTTGTTTTACGATAAAATGTCAATAAGGCCTGGGCTAGTATTAATATAATCATGTTTCCTGACATGTTGAGATCTTTTGTGACGTAACATCAAATCAGAGTCCAGTTTGGCCAATCGCAACACAATCGCCGTTTCGTTATTGTATAAGTTATTCGTATGCCAGTCTCTTGTGCATTGCTTCTGGGACGGTTTCCTCTGAACGAGACAACACATTATTGTACTTGACGTAAATGAATGGTGTGCTTGTGTTGTCTTTGACGTACAGTAATACATCACACATAATAGACTTAACCTTTCCGAGTGTCTGACCAGCATCCATGTCCCTGTTTCTCCGAGGGACTTTTAAGTACATAATCCGGCCTTTTGTTGATAACGAAGTGTCGTTAATGAAGACAGAATCGATGTAACTCAAAAGCTCCTGACTAATTAGATGCGCTCAATGGGCGGGCACTTCTCACAAACCTCAGGGAAATCACAGAAAGTTCTCCAGAAGACGACCATTACCCAAACTTGGAAACCTTTTAGGGAGAACGCTTAGCTTACTTGCATCCGGCATGGCTTTGAACATCAAAATATGTGTGTGTGTGCGTGTGTGTGTGTACATGTGTGTGTTTGAGTGTGTGTGTTTGCGTGTGTGCGTACGTGTGTGCATGTGTGTGTGTTTGTATGCGTACGTGCATATGTGTGTTTGCGTGTGTGTGTGTGCCTGCGTGTGTGTGTTTGCATGTGTGTTTGCGTGCGTGTTTGCGTGTGTGTATGTGTTTGTATGCGTGTGTGTGCGTGAGTGTGTGTGTTTGCAATGCGTGTTTGTGAGTGTGTTTGTATGCGTACGTGCATTCGTGTGCTTGCGTGTGTGTGTGCCTGCGTGTTTGTGCGTGTGTTTGTATGCGTACGTGCATATGTGTGTTTGCGTGTGTGCGTGTGCCTGCATGTGTGGGTGTTTGCATGTGTGTTTGCGTACGTGTTTGCGTGTGTGTGTGTTTTTGTGCATGCACATGCGTGTGTGTGTGTGTGTGTGTTTGCACATGCGTGTAAAGTGGCTGCTATGCGGTTAAGTGCTGTCATTATGTGTCACACTAATTAAGCCACGAGCCACTATGATTGAACTGAGGCTCGTCTTGTTGTTGCCGTTTGTAGATCCTTACCGTTCCCAACCTCAAGTTGTCTTGTTTGTCTGTGGTCATGTCAGACGGCATTGTGCATTATCCCATCAAGACGACTGTCAGGACAAACAGAACAGGTATTCCTAATCCGCGTTTGGATTGCACATCCATGTTGGACGTTGTAAAGTGAATGCTACAAGCTTTGGGCTTAACCCGCATTACATTGTCTAAATTCCCAGCGTCTGTGGACAAGACGTCTTATGATACGGTCCAAACGTTTGTCTGAGGATAAAGACAGAGAGACAGAGCGAGTGACATGTGTGCCGTTGCGCAATATGGATTTAGAAAGTGTTAACCACTGAGCTCACCTCTCTCTGAACCTGTCTCTTCACACTCAAGGCTGGAGAGAATTGTGTATAAATACTTTTCTCGCAGCGGCGGCGTTTCAGACACTTCACTGGAGTGTGAAGTGTCTGTTTCTGCGACTTACTGTTAACATTAAAAATATGGTAAGTGTAGAATGGTAATCATTCCAGAAGGGCTCCATCTTTTTAGGACTCTGGAACACAGATTAATGCACAAAGATGGAAGCAGATGAAAACCCGCCACTTCATTACGGTTTTGTACCCTCGCCTTTTTAATGTCGTGTCATTGTAATTTAGGGACTCGGAGAATGAGAGCAGCTGTGTAGTCAGCAAAAATGCAAAGGATTAGGCCCATTTAGTTAGTCATTGTCCGTAACAAAGCAATTCTAGCAGTCAGCGAGTCAGGCCAAGTGTGTTTGTGGATAACACTGAGAGAAGTCAAAGGCATTTTCTCACATACGATAATTAATAGTTGAGTGGGACTGAGTCACTGTATTTCTGCGACTTTCGGCGTGCTCCGTGTGGAATGCTGACGTCAGTGGGATGTGTGTGGGATATTTTGATCAATTAAGATTGAATCAATTCTTTCTTTTTGTCAGTGCACGAAATGAGCAGAAATTATATTTGTACAACATGGCGCAAAAGAACAAGACTTTAAGAAAAGATGAGGAAAATACCTTCTTAAGGAAGGATGCTTTTTGTTCAATAATAATAATAATAATATCTGTTGAATATTTGTGGCCAGCGAGTTAGCCGACTAGGGCTAGTCCGCTGGTTTGCTTTGCTAACCGCAGCACAGTAGTATCCTCCGAACGGGATTGAAATCGCATCAAGAGTTTTGCGAAACGAAGATCGTCCCAAAGAGAGTAGCGTAGCCGGGTAGCTGGCGTAGCCCCGCAAGGCGTAGCGTAAGATCGCATTATTTAAACATGCAGCAGGAGCGACGCCTCCAGCGGCTTCATACAGCGATCGTGGCGCTGCGCCGCGAATCACGTGCGCTAACGCTCTCCCCAAACATCAATCACGCTTCTCGGCTCCCCCGCCTCGCCGCTCCTGGCAGCCGCACACGCTTCGCACGGGCTCTGGGTTGACGGCGTCTACGCGCACGGTGGTGGTGGTGGTGGTGGTGGTGGTGGTTGGTGGTGGGGGCGGTTGGCATGCTGGAGCCTGAGTGTCAGGATTGATTAAATGCTCCGTCCCATCACACCCTCTCTGAACAAGATGGATGGGTCTGACATCAGAGATACCAGGGGGGCGAATTGATCCCGACGACTTCAGAAAATTTACAAAAAAGAATCAGTATAGAGCGAGAGAGGTGTGTGTGTGTGTGTGTGTGGCTTCCACACCGATACGAACACGCGCAGCAAACATTCTGGAGAAGGAATATAATTGGGCAATAATGGCGATGACAATAATTGTTGTGTGCATTGTGTTGTGTGCTCATTATTCTGTCGTTCCCCAGATTAACCTGCAGAGGAGAATGAGGGTGACGGGCCTCATTACCCAGGGTGCAAAGCGCATCGGCAGCCCAGAGTACGTCAAGTCGTACAAAGTCGCCTCCAGTGACGACGGGAAGACGTGGAGGACGTACAAGGTCAAGGGCACGGACGGGGACATGGTGAGACGCACGCAGATACACACAAGCCAAGCGCACACACACACACCCAAACACACAGAAACACACACACACACACACACAATGACGTATGTCCCCCCCCCCCCGTCCTTCCCGTTGGCCTGTCCCCTATCAGTTTATCTCTATCACACTGATGCACATGCGCCCATGCACACACACACACACACACACACACACACACACACACACACACACACACACACACACACACTCAAGCACACTTGCAGGAACACCCACCCAGCAAGCGAGAGAGAGAGAGAGAGAGAGAGAGAGAGAGAGAGAGAGAGAGATCATGCACTCAGTCAAGGGCGGACTGAAGGACGTGATGAGATGGCTTTTTAATTAGCTTGCTCACACCGGGCCCATGCCGATGGCCCCCCTACCCCTTCCCCGCGTTTATGACTTATAAATGGAATTTTTATACTATTTGGGGGATAAATGGCCACCAAATGCACCAGCCGGCGTTGTATCATTCCTGACAGCGCACGTCGCGTTCGTCCTCAAAAACCCGCCCAGTCCCGAATGACCAGACTGCCAAGCGCCCCGCCGCTCGAATTTATCGCTCGGCGAAACGATCTCGATGCACTTGAATTTTCCTGCGGTGTGTCTCACAAATTCAAATATATCGTACGCATAACGAAACGAAATGATACGTGCGTGTGTTTGTGTGTGTGTGTGTGTGTGTGTGTGTGTGTGTAGGGAGGTGAGTTGAGTTATTCATCAGTTTTTTTGGAGGGACGGGGGGACTGGCGGGACGCGGGGGTCATGAATATAATCCCGACGGTTGGCGACGGCATTAAGTCCCGCTTTTAGAGCCGCGCGATAACCTTGTTCTCCGGGACTAGCCGCCGTAGCCGCTAACCTTCGGGTTGTCGCCGCTAACCTTTATTTGTTCACGCCGCGGCTATTGTCTGTACTCCACACAAATGGATGTTGTCTCTCTCCCTCTCCGTCTGTCTCTCTCTCTCTCCCCTGTCTAACCAATCTCTCTCTCTTTCTCTCCCACCACTCTGTTTGTCTGTAGTTCTCTCTCCCTTGCTTCCCGATCTCTCTCTCTCTCCCTCTCCCTGTCTCTTTCTCCTGCTTCCAAATATCTCTCTCTCTCTCTCGCTCTCTTCCCCCCCCTCTCTATCTCTCTCTCTCCTCTCTGTCTGTATATCTATTTATGTCTCTCACTCTTCCCTCTCTCTCTCTCTCTCTCTCTCTCTCGCTCTCTCTCTCTCTCTCTCCCTCCCGCCCTGTCTGTATATCCATTTCTGTGTCTCTCTCTCTCACTCTTTCTCGCTCTGTCTCCCTCTCTCTCTCTGTCTATTTATGTCTCTCTCTTTGTCTCTCTCTCTCTCTCTCTCTCTATCCATCACTGCCTCTGTCTCTCAACACGTCATGCAGTTCAATCAGTGAGTCTGTCATTTTTGGTTACAAAAAAGAAAACACTCGTGAAGGTATCGCCATATAATTGGACCACTAATGTAAAAACACACCATTTGTGCCTTTATGAATTATGGGCTCAAATGGGCCGGGAAATGGTCTATTCCCCCGCACCCCACCCCTGTAATTCTACCTTGTTGACCTTGGATGA
>PIJE02003447.1:6992-21487 GCA_002895965.2 Coryphaenoides rupestris | reverse complement strand
GTGAATGTATCACAAAGACGCGGACTGAAAATATGTTTTTTTACCAAAAATATGTACAAATACCCGCAAAGTCTCACATTACGAAATTGCCCTAACGGATATGGCATTAAAATCTATATTTAGAGTGCATCAAAGTCTACTATCCAAAGCGACTTTACAATAAGTACAATTGTTGAAATAAGTACATTGAGGGAAAGAGTGTATTTGATTTGGATCTTTCTGGAATTACTCAGATCCCTGTTTAAAGCTACGTCTTGTATGTCTACGTTGGCAGAGTGGTCACAGGTGACGTCGCCGACCGTGTGTGTACCTCCACGACGGCGGTGAGTTAGGCTAACTCTCGACAAAAGTGAATTTGTTAAAAAAAACCCCAAAACATTTCTTCCATGAGTGGACACGTATTCAGACGTTGACCTTCACTCGTTTCAGTTGCACTCTAAGAGACTTCTGGCAGGTAAAAATCCTCCCCCGCCATCCATCACTCGGTTAAGTAGGTAGATGTTGTGTGCTAATGTTTATGTTGATGGCGCTATCTCGTTGAAGCAGGCGGGTGAGGGTGTGCGCTGTTTTTTTCTGGAGGAGCCCAAATTAGATGAAAATATAAAAACAGAATCCCTGAGGTGGCGATGACATTTACTTGTAGTGTAGTGGGATGACAAAAACGCTTCACGGCAGATGGGCTCTTCTAAACCGGGCGCCGGCAAGACTTGAGGTTCTTGAAGATTATGAATATACCGACCAAGGAGTTGCATCACTCTTCCCTGGTTTTCTATAAACTGGAAATAAAAATGCCGCAAATGAGAATATTGAGGGGAAAGCCATCAGCCGATTAGTCAAACTTCTCCGGCAGAGATTGGCTGAGAAATATGCAGCCGGGGACACGCGTCTGCATTGCATCTCCTGTCCCTGTCCTCTTATCCGTCTTGATGCGATCACCCGTCTGACGCGTGATAATCTACGTGGCCTTGGACTGGTGAAAAAGGTGCACGATAACCCTTCGAGTCAACCGTGAAATTCACTCACGCAAAGTGGTGAAATCCCTTTCAACACTATCACCAGCGTGGGAGCGATTTGCACTGCAACCGTGGAGGCCCGCCTCTCTCCTCTCCTCCCACTCTCTCTCTTCTCTCTCTCTCGCACTCTCTCTCACTCTTTATGTACTCAAGACATGCTGGGCTGTACGACTGATGCTCTCCTCTTCGCCGTATTGCCTCCAAATAATCCCCCGTGGTGGATTCAGACCGCGTCTCTTTTCGCCAATGGTCGATTCCCTTTGTAACCTCGCTTTGCCCGCCATTCAGCCGCCAGTGAGGTTGTGTGTCAGTGTTCAACGGCTTGCCTGCTCCCCACCGGCGCGCCTATTTGCATTCCAGGTGGCATCCCGGAGTCGCACGTGTTCTTCATTAATTTAATCAATTCATGAAGGAAGAAGGTTGCCTTTGATTAGGACGGCGGAAACGATAAAGGACTTAATCGCAGCTTCATAAACTTCTGAAAGCACGTCTGCAACAAAGCATCCACGCGCCGAACTGAGTTAGATCACAGATAGTATATGAAAGGAGTAAGTATTGTCATGTGTTGAGTTTAACGGTCATTGAGTTGAACACGCGACACACACACTCTCTCATAGCGATGTGTGCTTGATTACCTGTTGCTAGGTAAGCAAGGCATCAGACTTCAGCCTAATTTGAAGTGAACCTCAAGTGACTGAGGATATATGGACATTTGCATTTACAGCAATATATCGCTGTGGTACATAACGATAAGACGAGAGCAGGTTTCGAGCATTCATAATCGCAAGGCTAATATAACGAGTTTCATAATTGCTAGGTTGCCTGCATAATAGCTGGGATAAGAGCAGACGTGCCATTCTGAGTGCAGTACCAACATCTAAGAGCATACGCTGTGGGGATGGGAGAAAAGAGGTTGGGTTGAAATGGTCCCACTCGTTATCAAGGACGCTTCTGAGACCACCTCACACCCAAGCGGTCAACAATAGGAAAATGCACACTCATGGGGCTCAGGCAACGAGTGCCAGCGACCCTTTCTACTTCCTGCCAGCGACCCCTTTCTACTTCCTGCCAGAAGCCACGGCCGCTGGGAAACAGCGGAGAGAGAAAGTCCAGCCACGTCTGCTTATGTTAGATTTTTTCAGATGTCTTTATATTTTATATTTGTTCATCTGAATATATGACAGTTGGACAGCTCATTCCTACTGATTTATTTCCTGTATCCGGATGTATTCCGTACGCTTTCGCTGCAGTGTTGACTTTCTGATCCTTTCCGCTTTATTTATATTATACAGTATGTATTGAGATATTTTTATATCTATCTCTATCTTGTTGTTTGTTGTTTCACGTTGTCGGATGCGTAACAAAGAAAGCCTCAAGTGTCAAAATAAGTTGACTTTCATCCCCCGAGCCTCAGATGTGTGAGATGTTAACCTTACTGTACAGCCGCCTTTCCCTTGAAGTTCCCTAAAGATAGAAATAGAATAGAACTTATTAATCCTGAAAGAAATTCTTGTGCCTGGTTACATAGCGATACAGTCCAATAAAACAAGTATGGAAGACGGAATTAATACATTACAAATTTACAGCTAAAAATATACAAATATGTAGGGCAAGATAAGATATTCCGACGGCGAAAACAATTTGGCATAATTGAAATGTCATATTATTGGACATGACATTAAGAATATTGATGATGAGAGAGATTGAGAGGTAGTGTTAGATAGATAATAATAATAGATAGATAGATAATATTTATAGACAACATGATAAAGAACAGAGTTTGCCACCGAGCACCACGCCCTGGATTATATCTACTAGTGAGGAGTATTTCACCGCACACAACACACACACACACACACACCGCGTTCCTCCGTCCTGTACAGCCCACCACCACGCCACCACCACCACCACCAGCTCTATTCCCTACTTGTTAGATGCCGGTGAGCAACGGTAGTGATGCCTCCAGTCAGAGAGATGGAGTCGCGTGGACTATTTTCAGCTGAGAACAGGCGGGTCGGAGAGAAGTCAGGGCGAGCGGATTTGGCCTTTGAGCATTATTAAAAATGATACGCGAGGTCTCTGCGTACGTCGATCTCTGTGTGTGTGTGTGTGTGTGTGTGTGTGAAACAGAGAGAGAGAGAGAGAGGGAGAGTGTGTGTAGAATGTGTGTGTGTGTGGTGTGCGAGAGAAGAGCGTAATTACCGCCGTTATGGCATCATAAAGGTTGGGGGGCGGGGGGGGGGGAAGGTGTAGAATTGCTTTTAAATGCTCACAATACTCGATCATTCGGTGGTCCTTGTACCCATGCATCCCTGTACGCCCCCCCCCCCCCCCCCCGTGGGGCGATGGAGTGGGTCTCTGCAGTGTTTGAGCGGTGTGTAGATTAACCGCGTCTTCAGCGCACAATTAAATGAGCACCGCTGGAGGGAGAGATGTCAGCTGCGTGTCTTGTATGCATTTCTTTTCCTTTTTGTCAAAGCAACGGCAGGTGGGGCGGCTGTCGTCTCTTTAGTCTCTTTTAGTCGTTTATTGTTGATTTTGCGCTTTCTTTTTACCTTTTATCAAGCACTGAGAGATCTTGCCTCTGGTGTTTCCTCAATGCAGATTTACTGTATGATGGCGTTTCCTCAGTTCCTGTTTTTCTATTGAATTCTTTTTTTAATTGTAAGCTCTTAAGGGGATGGGGAGGTGGGGGGGGGTGCTATACAAATAAAGTCTGATAGATTGATCGATCGATCGATTGATTGATGTGTTCGTCATCAAGGGCCTTCTCATTCTATTTGTACTACTATGTGTTATCCACGGGCAAAACCACTTCAGCTGCAGGAACGGGGGGGGATTGGGGGGGGGGTTGACCGGCGTACCCCATTCTTATTTTTAATGAGCACATGAAGGGGTTCTCTCCCGTGTGTCGGGTGTACGGTGCATCGGTGTGCGCATACGGCCATGTCGCCTCCCGGCCTGATGCGACGGGGCCTAATTAGCGGGCTCTCGTCCTCTCTCCGACTGATCACAACAGATTGTGAGGGAAATTGGTAGCAGAGCGGCGAGGCTTTGTCTCACTTCTTTTTTTTTTTCGTTCCTTTTTGCTATCTTTGGGCGAAACGTGGGGCAAAAATAGGCCACTCGGAGCGCACACAATCCGCACCGCTTGGATGCTTTCACCACCAGTGCAGTGCGCAGGGGTCTGTACGCACACACACACACACGCTGCACGCACACACACACACACACACACACACACACACACACACACGCGCACACACCACACGTCCCCGTGCACCTAAGCTTACTGCTTGTGGATGAGGTAATGGGGTTTTGGGGTTGTGATGAAAAAGAGGGGAGAGAGAGAGAGAGAGAGAGAAAGGAAGGTAGAGAGCGGGGGGGGGGGGGGGGCGGGGGGGGGGTGGGGTGAGAGGGAGGGAGGAGGGGGGAGGTGGAGGAGGAGGCAAAAGAGGGCCCCACTCTAATAAGCTTATCGCGCGGGGCCCCTAATTCAGTTTGGGCCATCAAGGCATGAGAATGCGTGCGACGCTATGCGCCGGGCGTATTCTTTGACCGCTACCTGTGACAGCAATTACAGCGCCCCCATGCGCCCCACCACCACCACCACCACCACCACCACCACCTCTCCAAGCACGCCTTTGTTTTGGTGTCAGACTCGACTGCCTCGGCCACAATGAGATTACCGAGGGCCGCTTTGCGTTTGGAGGGTAATCAAAGGCTCCCCAGCGCTCCGCCGAGCCCCCCTTTCCACGCCGAGACGCGCGCCCTCGAGCGGGAGCCATTTTCGCGTTTTTTTTCTTCTATTCACGACAGCGCTGTAGTCACGCGGGGGCTACCGGTGTTGTTACACGACATGAAAACAATGAACGTAGTAAAAAAATAACCAAAGGCAACGGTTGTGGTGGTGCGGTTTCAAAGCAATGGCGCATGTACGTCTCAGCTCCATATACAAACAGAGACAGCGACACAATATTGACATTGCCCGCCCCCCCCCCCCGCAGTTATTTAGCAACTTTCATCCGTGGTATGTAAATGTCCCTTTGTTATGCATTACATACACATAATTGCATACCAATAATTTCAAAGCAGTGTTTTCCCTTGAGCAGGAATTGTTAAGTGAGGGTAAACAAGAGAGAGAGAGAGAGAGAGAGAGAGAGAGAGAGAAGAGAGAGAGAGAGACAACAAGAGCCCTCTGTTTAATTGACTACCGCCCCGTGGCGCTCGCATCCGTCATATCATGAAGCGCTTCAGGCGGCTCAGTCAAAACCCACATCGCCTCTTCTCTGCCTGAGCCCTGATTGGGCCCACGCCTACTGTTCACCTCCAGGCCAAACAGCTCAACAGATGACAATGTCACCCTCCTCACCCCTCCTCACCCTCCACACTGCCCCCACCCGGACCCCCAGTGGACCACGTACGGGAGAATGCAGTCCATTCGCGGTCCGTCGTTCAGCATTCAGTACCATTGTGGCCCCTAAGCTCATCATTAGGCTCAGGGATCTCGGACTCAAACCGGCCCTCGTTTACGCATGACCTCCGCAACTCCGCGGCCTGCAGAGCGGGGAGACGAGAGCCGGGGAGGCGAACACGCCACTGTGCACATCAATGGGGCCGCGCGTTGACAGGCGAGTCGACCGTTTTCAGGTTCCTTGGGATGAACATCAGTGGAGGAAGGACCTCTCCATCATCGTCAAGGCAGCGAGACGACGGCTCGTCTCTCTCCGCCGGCAGAGGAGGTTCGGCACGCACACCGGGATACTCATGCAAGTTCTATCGGTGCACCATTGAGAGTTTACTGACTGGCTGCATTGCCGCCTGGTACGGCAATTGTGCCGCACTTGACCACAAGCCTCTGAAGATGGTGGCAAAAACTGCGCGGGGTCCAGCAGTCCATGCAGGACCTCGACACTCAGAGGTGCAGGACGAAGGCCCTGCGTATATTCAGGGACGGCAACGACCCCAGACACAAGTGTTCACTCTGCTGCCGTCTGGCGAATGGTACCGGAGCATCTGCACCTGAATCACCAGGCTTAGGGACAGCTTTTCCCCCCACAAACCATAAGACACCTGAACTCTTGAACCCTGACACCATACTCCTACATCATCACATCGTCCCCCAGCGCCTGCCAACCCTACACGCAGACACATACTGACACACACACACACACACACACACACACACACACACATACACACACACACACACACAGACACACACACACACACACACACACACACACACACACAAAACACACACTCTCTATTCTATTCTGACATATATTCTGACACACAGACAGCACACACCTTACCACTACTGCACTGTACACTCCTAAAATGCTTATGGTCAGACATCCTTTGCACGAGCCAAATTGGATGCTGACACTGTATCATTCTACTGCACTATATACTGTATTTAATCCCTTATACATATATTTAGCTTCTATTTACACTTGAACAGAATTTTTGTATTGTATATATATATATATATATATATATATGTATTTGTAGTTATTACTCTTCTTGTTACTTACTTTGATTATACTTTATACTTGTTAATTTGCCTTCAGTAATTACTACGGATTACTTTACGGATTTGACTAAATACAGACCTTGAACAACCATGCAACCCATTACTTCAATATCCTGGTCCGTCCTTCACTGCTGTGGCATTAGAATCCTCAAGCAATATTGTTCTCATGTGTAAGTACACTGTGATCTGTTTAATAAGAACGGGTGCAGAAACAGAACACGAGTGTGGCAACATGCTCGTCCAGAAGCGTTGGGCGTGTACATTACAGCGGTGTCACGGTGTGGTGAGGTGATGCATTCTAAACAAACCTCTTTGTGGTGTTCTTGCGGTGGTACACACGTTGTAGTGGCCGATGATTTGTTGAGATAATTAGCAACACCATGTTTCTTTCTCTCGTTTCTGTCTCGCTGGGCAGTTTTGTCTGGTGCCGCATTAAAGCGCGCTATCCTCTAACCAGGTCAATTAGTAAGATGTATGGGAGTCTCCTCAACACTCTGATTTCAGCAAAATAAATGCATCCTTGCACATGCTTTTTTTCTTCTTCCATGTACTTATTTATTTGTGATCTCCTAACGTGAACGCACCCTCTCACCGCCTTTCTAACCCCGGTCCCGAGTTTGAAATATAAGCGATGGGAACGTCCTTGGTACTCGGTGTTCATTACTTAGGAGTCGACGGTTCACAGTGATTAAAGTCAGTATCGGTGACATGGATGAAGCCATAAAACATGATCCATACATTCTAAATATAATCCCCTTGTGTTTCATGTCACGCGACGATCAATACATCCATTGTTAATGAGTCACTTTGCGTTCTGCGACGCTACCGACGTCTTCGTTCACCCCCCCCGGTTTCTTCCTCTCCTCCTCTTGATTATTTGTAACTGCAAATAAAACATGATTCCCCCATAACAGATTCATGCTTACTTATGAAAGATGAATCCTGTAATTTTGTCCGTACATCTCTCTTGATCTGTCGTTAAAATATGCGCAGATTTTATGCTGCCCTAGATTTGTCCGTGTTGGCAGCAAAGTACCTTCCATTTTGGTTTGTCTGCTTAATATATAAACGATTTGTAGTTGTTCGCCAATGTTGACTCACATGCATTATTCATCGTGACATAATTAACACGGCCCAGGCAAGATATTGACTTAATTGGATATACGGTTGCTGAAAGAGTGATCTACAGTAGGTACAGTAAGTGTATGTACCACATACGTGTACTACATGCAAGCCAGGTCCACCTCCACACGCGGCACTTCCTCTGAATACTGATGCCGAATTGAACAGTGAATTGTCCAACTATGTGTTGTGTTGACTGCCCCATGCCTCTGTGCTGTAAATTGTTTCCAACCGCTGGGAATGTATTCAAAATTAATCCAAATGGCGATGTCTGTGTGTGCTGGAAGCTGCTGCAGCCTGCGATTGCTGTTTTTCTTTTTTTGCTGAGCCAAGACGGTGGGCAGAGCCTCGTTGTTCAATATCCTGTAAATAATTGAAAGCGACTTCAGCCAATGTCTTTATAAATCTTTTCGAAGACGTCCAACGTGGAAATAAAACGCTGACTAGATTGTGAAAATTGAACATCTGACAGTCTTAACTCTACACTTTGAAGGGGAAAAACAAGTAAAAAAAAATCTGTCTGCTTCCTTTTCTCCATTTGTACCTTCCCCTTACGTTCTCTCTCTCTCTCCTCACTCAGGTTGACATGTTGGTACCGACAAAGATCACAGGCGTCATCACCCAGGGAGCCAAAGACTTTGGCCACGTCCAGTTTGTCGGCTCGTACAAAGTCGCCTACAGCAAACGACGGCGAACAGTGGACTGTATACCAGGATGAAAAGCAAGGCAAGGATAAGGTAAGGCACACTCGAACCTTGTGTCATTTATCCTTTAAAGTGACAATGCTGCCGATTGGATCAGTCAAGTCGCAAAAACGATTTGCACCACTTTGATTTGAGTGCCTTAGCGATACAGCACAGACAATCACAAAACGACAGCGAAAGGACAAATTGTGTGGAAACATTTGCCTTGACATTGCCGTCTCTTCATTATGACCTGACAGGTGTGGTGTCAGTTCAAGTCCACTTCTGTTCTACTTATCTAATGTCTGCAGCAGAGTTGGTTTTGTTTGGTATATGGAGTTTTTTTTTTTATTACTTTGGATCGGAGTGGATCGTTACGAATACTTGTGATGGCTTGTTTCCCTGAACATGTAGACATGTCCTCAACAGAGATTGGTGGCATGTATTATAAGATAAGATACGATAAAACTTTATTGATCCCGAAGGAAATTCTTATGGTAATGCAAACCAAAATCCTCTGAGCTTTCCCTCCGGTTCCTGATAAAGGGAAGCTCCCAGCCACTCCCCACAGGCATCAGAATCTAAAAGCATATGTTTGAAAGTTATCCCTGGAAAAATGTAATTATCCTCAAAACCTCAGAATCAAAATACGAAAATTAAGATTTTTTTTTTTTCAAGACCTCCGTAAGTACCTTGGCCATTTGATCAACGCCACACCGACCCTGACAACACCTCTTCGTTAAAAGACTGGTCTCAACCTTCAAACATGAAGGAGCTCAAAAGCATCCTGTAGACGTTTTTCACAGGATGAATTTGAGTATCCTGCAAATGTTTTGCAAATGGGCGATTCCATGATTATTTATAACTTCACTGCCCTTATATCCGTGTTAACGTCGGATGCGCAGGGCACCTCTGGTTGAATAGAATAGAATAGAACAGAACTTTTATTAATCCCGAAGGAAATTCTTGTGCCAGGTTGCATAGCGATACAGTACAATGGCTGCTCTATCTCCACACCAGTTCAACAATAAGTACAGAACAGGACAGGCCAACAGAGATGCAGATGGTCTCTCCTGGGAACCTCGAGACCCACCTCATGAGGACGAGGCTTTCATTAGAGAGAGCGAGATAATCAATGATCTGAAGAGACGGATAATGGATCAACGTGATGAGACAGTCACTTGTGAAGCACTCTCTGCTGTGTGTCTACATCATCATGTGACCTCCAACAGTCACTACCAAATACTACCAAGAATGAGAATCTCCTGCCATTGCAGAGCCCCTTGATATTGATGCTTCATCAATACCTTCAGTATTTGGACAAGACACCATTACCATCAATGACATCTACTGACTTGTGCAATGCTCCAAGGAATGATGCATGGATTAACTGGTTTATAAACCCTTTTGAGGAAGCTTCCAAGCCCAGTTTGAGAAAGAAAAAACTCTTGAACCTCCTCAAGTCAAACTCTTGAAAATCTTGAACTCCAGAACGGAGTATTCTCGAGAGGGTGGATGGATCGTGGCAATCTTACTGACCAGCCGATCTTACCCAACTGAGGAAGAGCACTGCATGGTGTACACAATGATGTTGGCCATCTTGGCTCTGAACGTTCAGTACACCAAGCCTGTGAGCTATTTTACTGGCCTAGAATGTCTAAGGGCATTGAGGAGAGAGGTCACAAGTGTGAACGTTGTTTCAGGAAGAAGGCTATAGCCCAAAGAGCTGCACCATACGTATCCATAGAGCCAGATAACTGAGACACCAGGAATGTACTTGTCATCACAGGTCACTTAAAATGAGTCATTGTAAAAGCTCTACAGGAGAATTGTATCGTCCACTAGCACAGACTTTGAATCCAAGTTTATCAAATAACTGTGCAGTTATAGGAGCTACACACATCTGTTTGTGTACAAATAATAAGATAAAAGGAAAATGTCTCAATGGAATTCTTCTTTCCTGGACTGTCAAACTATTCTTCTTGTCTAACGTGTCTCTTTGTTTGTTTCTAACTCATTTGTATTCTTCGTTTGGCACTCAGTGCTGCTAGCGCTTTCCTCTTCAGTGTTGGAAAAGAAAGAGAGAGTGAACATTGCAAGTGCACTGTTCACGTACAGGAAACTAGGGATCGTCAAAAATAGAGAGAGGGAACATCGAGTAATGTTAGCCAATAACCGTTTAAACATTAACCGTGAATGCTAATCAAACCAAGTGCTTTCATAGATGATATCATAGTTAGCTACAAATAAAGCCACTAAATAATCTGTTTTATGTAATAATACTGGGGCACCTGCTCACACAGGAGACAGGACATGACAAAACTCAGACAATTCTGGATTTTACCAGGTTTAGGTGTATATACCTTCACAAAGGTAACAATTATAGGAAGCTTGAATTATGCATTTGGGCTAGCCCTCCTTTCCTCCTTGTCACAGACTTTCATTTATTTCTTATAGCATTTATTCTGATCCATTAACTGTTGCTGACTGGTTAACGAGGGTCGATTATCGATTGTCGATTAAAAAGTCGGAACGTCTGATAAGAAAACCGTTTAGGTTCCTATAATTAACCAGTGTTACGTCTTGGTGCACAGTTAAAAGATAAACGCCACCTATACTGGTTGTTCTCTTACGGGTTAAGGATGGATCTATACAATTTTGAATTTCTTTTTTGGCAATATGTGCATATTAAAAAACAAACAAACTAGAGGTGTTCATGCCACTGCAAGTTATCATACAATGACAAGGTAGTGTGGTGGATGTTTTGTATTTTTATATGTATATTATTTATTGAAAAAAGGCAGTGCCTGAATTGAGTTTAATTTGTTTTTCATGGATGATGGACTTCATTTTAATTACTTTCATGACTTGGATGGTTTTCAGAACGGTGCGCATCGCATCTTCTTATAGCACATTCATATCCCCATTTTTTACCCTCAAAAGACGATAAATCACCAGTTTATCAGCCAGCGCCTGAAAATATTTTCCGTCTGCAGTTCAGACTTCTCGCATCATGAGTTCATCATTTTACCCCCGATGATCTTTGGATACTGGCAGGTAGCTTACGAAGTGTAATTTTCATTCAAGTAAACCCAATTCCGAGTGCAGCATGGAGAAGACGGCGCAAACGTCATCTGAGAAAGAAACACATTGAAAGAACAACACGATTTGAAAACGGCTACAGCTTCAATTTTCTCATTATTTTTACGCCTTCCTTTGTTTATATCAATCATTTCATTTCGAAGTTTGACCTTTTTTGACTTCGAAGCAAACTTCATCCAATTCAATCGCGTTGACGGAACTCACATGAGTGACGGACCGGAATATCATTTGAGGTATTAAAAGCGTTATCGCACATTTCAAACCTCCTCAGGACTAGAGGGCGCGATTAGCATGTTGTTTGGAGGTGTCACTCAGCGCTTCCCCAGACGGGGCCAAGGGGGCTGTTAAGATGCAGTGTATGTGAGTCCCATCATCAGAACGGCCCTAAACCCAAGTGCCGGGGGACACACCGCATGTTGGCCTGTGTGTCTGTGTGTGTGTGTGTTTGTGTGTTTGTGTGTTTGTGCGTGCCTGTGTGTGTGTGTGTATGCATGCAGGTGGTTATAAATGCATGCTTGTATGTGTAGTGTATGTGCGTGCATGTGTGTTTTGTGTCGTCGGTTGTGCGAGTAAGTTACAAATGTTTGTATCGGGCGCCTGAGTATTCTCCTCAGCTCCTTCCGTTAGCTCCTGTGTGGCAGAAGCTGCCGGCAGTTGGAGTTAGATTGAGAGAGGGGCTTTGTCGGAATACAGATTTGCTTCTGCTTGTGCACACACTGTGGTGCACATCTAATAGTAACATGCTATAGCAGTTTCCTACTTCTAAATCTATGTGGTCTGATGCTGTATATTCATGTGGATGCAGAACAAATAACCAAGCAGATGAACATTTATTTAAATTATATACTATTATATTATTATATACTGAAGGTAGTGGACGTGTGAATGCATTTTCGCGGTGGTACTGCACAGTAGACGCGGTGGTAGTGCACAGTAGACTCCTCCACTCGGGGCTCTTGGCTGTGTTTTTCCCCCAAAATATCCGGGGGGTGTTTTTTATATTTCTGTGGTTGCACTTGGTTATTGAACTGGGTATAATATGAGCTTCGATATGTGCACAGATAGTCCGATGTCTTAGTAGCTTGCAGTCGATAGTCCAGGACCTGTTGCGGTTTGCTGGATATCAATGTTCACTCGGGGGGACATCAAGCGCAAACGTCATTGATTCATGTTCAGCGGGGCCCTGCCCGGGTGTCACAGGGTTGATTAGCCATTAGAAGCAGCAATTCTCACCAGGTTAAAGGTCAAAGGAGTCTTACTTCGGGGTAAATACAATTGGAGTTACGATTAGCTACTAATAGCGGAAGTTTCCTCCCTTCTAGCTCCAGTGAGGTTAATAGCAGCGCCGGCGCGTTTGAAACACACGCTGCCTTTCTGGGTGTGGATTAACGTTGGCGATTCGTTGTCACTTGAAAAAGGAAAACGGAATTGAACTGCCCCCTTTTGGCTGACCGACCACGGATGACTCCTCTCAGAGGAGAGGTCTGAGCCGAGATTGCCTCGTATGACTTGGTCTCGTCCTGGAACAGCGGGGGCCAGAGGGTAGATAGATCTGGCAGAAGTGCTCTCTTGGCCTCTGCCTCAGGATTAAATAATGGAGTATATGGCTAGCGGTGCGTCTCTTGGTAATCGCTGCCCTTGACTCTTCCGGTCTAGAAAATCAATGGCTGGCGACGAAGCCTAGGTCAGGCTAAGTGCTCACTTGGTTCTCGGTTGTTAGATCGCAGCGGTGCCCGAGAGAGAAGACCGGCCACCTGCCATGCAGGACATGAGAAGATGTTGTGTGGAGTTCATTGGAGCGCAAGGAACTCTCCTGGCGTGGCTGTGTCTAGTCGCCGTCGTGGTAGCTCCGCGGAGATTGTGTGTGTGTGTGTGTGTTTTTGTATTTGTATTTTTTTCAACATCTCCTTTTGCTGTAAAGTCTCTAAATAGTGTGGATCTGTGATATTTGTGATATTTGTATTGTTCTGTTGCACATTAGGCTGGGCATCGGCACTTTTTCATTTCACTGTATGTGTACGTGACGAATAAACTTCTTGAATCTTGACTCTTGACCCACTGAGGTGAATTATACTTCTGCGTGGAGATCCACGGTATTGCCAGCGGCTGCTGCGTTGGTGATTCTGAGCATCGTTCACCAGAGAACTTGCCAGAAGTCAGTCATTCAAGAGACCATTATGGAGATGTGGTGATCTCCATAATGTGAAGACGTCCTCCACATCTTCACATCCTCGACTAATCATACATGAACTGGAAAATAGAGCAGGGAAAGACGAAGTGAGCTGTCTTTCGCACTGAAGTTTAATTCCGTCTTTGGAGAGGAGCAGGTTGCCCACGGCGACAGCCCTGCACTATGCAAGCAACACTATGCGAGCTGTTGGTGTCCACTCACTATTATTCTTTCACCTTTTACATCTCTGTGATGTGTTATGAGATTAGTCAGATCTTTTTTTGTACTTTTAATATTCAGGTTGCATTCAAGCCACTGATCCAATTTCCTCAACTTATTGGACTATTCTTCTTTTGAGTACTTCAACCTACATTGTCTTTTTTTATTATCTTGTGGGCAGTGAATCACTACGGTAAACAAAATAAAATGTATCTCCAGTATATGTCCCATTATGGACAGTGATGTGTTGATATAACAGCAGTACTGGACGTACATATTCCCACATGACAGAAGCAAATTGGGAGGATACAGTCTCCATTCCTCACCTTGCCTCTCTATTTTATTTGTTTGGTTGTTGTTGTTTTTTTATTGTACTTTGTGAACCGAAATGGTTTCTCATCTCCTGTTCCAGATGGTTTATTGTGAACAGATAGCTGCCAACGGTGAAGGTCCCCAGACAGTAGAAGAGGGAGAGATTCGAGTCATATTTCAATCAGCCTGTGCTTTTTATGATCCGCCTGTCCTTTTATATACAGTAGCTCTATTGTGCGCGCTGCACGCTGTCCTTAATGTTGCGGCAACACAACTCCCCGTCAATTCACACGCCGTTTCTCACCCGCCCTGACGCTGACTTTCGGTTGTTTAAATCA
>PIJE02003446.1:29752-33495 GCA_002895965.2 Coryphaenoides rupestris | reverse complement strand
TACGAGCCAGTTAAAAACACACACTCACTTCCAGGCCTCGGTTTCTGGTGAGCGTCCAGATCTCCTTGACAATTTCTAGGGGGGAGGGGGGGGGGGGAAAAGAAAAAAAATGTAGACTGAGTGGAAGGGATGAAAGAGGTTTTTTCATGTCTTTGCAAAAATGTGATGCTCATTTGGATTGGCACAGAAAGAAAACGCACACCGTTTTAGTATCATAAATCACCAGAACAAAATGACCAGATTTTGAATGATTTCCACCTCGTGCTCCTGTGTGTGTGGTGTGTGTGTGTGTGTGTGTGTGTGCATAATGTGCAATATGTCTTCATCTTAATATGAAACTATATCGAGGACATCTCATCATCTCAAAAAACGACGCGAGGATGCATTTAATCACAAGAACAGAACTAAGGTTCGCTAAAAAACATGTGTCCGGATTTGGTTAGCGAGTCGTTATAAAGCACAGAGGCTTGCTTCATGACATCACTCATCACGTTGATGACTTTGAGTAAACGGCTCCGTGTTTAAGTCTGTAACATTTGTACATCAAGTTGAAATATATTTCGCATATTGTAATTTAATTCAAGAGCCCCTTTTTCTGAAGCCCCTCGTGAAAACTATTCTACTCTATCTGGGCCAAAGCAATTACATTTACGGTCGGTTATATTTGATCAAATAAACAGGTATTGGTCTGGGGGGCCGTGTGCGTCTAAGCATATACGCATACCAGACTCCATGTACAATAATGTACCTTAATATACCCTAATATAGATAGAACAACATTCAACAGAGGCCATAGTTGATAGAGATACACAAGTCATTACAAGCTTTGAATGCGATTGGCTGTTCTTAATGATCTCCTGGCCAACCAATCAGAAGAGGGGGGGGCAGCCGATGACTACCAGGCAGCAAGGCTAGCCGCTATAACAGCCGTACATGTAGTCGCTAATTTGCTGATTTGCAAAATTGTTTCACCAGTCTCCCTAAATGAATGGTGGCTCATTTAAACTCAGACAGACAGATCTCTCTCTTTCCACAGTGATTAGAAACGTGTGGACAATTTTCGGTTCGGAGGGGGCGAAAAATGTCACTTATTCCCAATGAAAATGGGCTTTTAATAGCCAACGTTCGACCGTTGAAAAATAGTGTATAATGTCATTGGAGGTCTTATGTCGGGAGGTATGTGCGTCTATCTGTCTGTCTGAGTTTAAATGAGCCACCGCATTCATTTAAGGGAGACTGCTGAAACAATGTTTGCAAATCAGCAAATTAGCGACTACATGTACGGCTGTTATAGCGGCTAGCCTTGCTGCCTGGTAGTCATCGGCTGCCCCCCCCTCTTCTGATTGGTTGGCCAGGAGATCATTAAGAACAGCCAATCGCATTCAAAGCTTGTAATGACTTGTGTATCTCTATCAACTATGGCCTCTGTTGAATATTGTTCTATCTATAATAGGGTATATTAAGGTACATATTGTACATGGAGTCTGGTATGCGTATATGCTTAGACGCACGGCCCCCACAGACCAATACCTGTTTATTTGATCAAATATAACCGACCGTAAATGTAATTGCTTTGGCCCAGATAGAGTGGAATAGTTTTCACGAGGGGCTGTCAGAAAAAGGGGCTCTTGAATTAAATTACAATATGCGAAATATATTTTCAACTTGATGTACAAATGTTACAGACTTAAACGGAGCCGTTTACTCAAAGTCATCAACGTGATGTAGTGATGTCAATGAAGCAAGCCTCTGTGCTTTATAACGACTCGCTAACCAAATCCGGACACATGTTTTTTAGCGAACCTTAGTTCTGTTCTCGTGATTAAATGCATCCTCGCGTCGTTTTTGAGATGATGAGATGTCCTCGATATAGTTTCATATTAAGATGAAGACATATTGCACATTATGCACACACACACACACACACACACACACACACACACAGCGAGCACGAGGTGGAAATCATTCAAATCTGGTCATTCTGTTCTGGTGATTTATGATACTAAAACGGTGTGCGTTTTCTTTCTGTGCCAATCCAAATGAGCATCACATTTTTGCAAAGACATGAAAAACCTCTTTCCCCCCCCCCCTCCTAGAAATTGTCAAGGAGATCTGGACGCTCACCAGAAACCGAGGCCTGGAAGTGAGTGTGTGTTTTTACTGGCTCGTACGCTGTCCAGCCGATATTAGCCCTGCAGAAAATGTGCTGAATATAATGGGCCCTCCTTCTATCCCCGGGCCAAAGAAGACAGTTGGTCCAAAACCCCAGACTGCTCTGCGGCGGCCATCTCTCAAAATGTCACAGCGTTCGGTGGCTGGGGGGGTTTGCTCTGCTGAGGGGAGTTGCGTCGGCTCTGTGTCGGCTCCACACAGCCAGGCTCCAAGCAGGACTTGAACACACGACCGCAGAACCGACAACTCCTGCCGCTGTGCCACCAGGACACCACACTATGAATGTTAATGTAATGTAAATGGCCGACGGGCTGGATTAAACAACGGCCCGCAGGCTGTACTTTGCCCACCTCTGATTTAACCAATTCATATTTTGTACTTTATTTTATCTTAAAGTTGCACAGGGAATTTGAGCCACTTGTTTTACTATTTTTGTCTACCTGGAAAAACATGTGAGATGTTTGCTGACCAGCTTTCAGTTTTATTTACATTTTAATAATTTGAAAGGTGTGTTTTATTAAGGCTATTACAGCATGTTTGCAGTGTTTAATATTGACATTATTTTTGTTCAACTCTTCTAAAGTTTAACTGATGAACCCTCTGGTGTCTTCTTCATTTGTCATAATCAGGATACTTTTCAAATAATATATTGTTATATCAAAAAATCATGTTTCTTTCCTTCCCCCCTTCAGACACCCACATCGCAACACGCATCTCAAAATGCCTGGCCGACATCAGCAGATGGACGACCGCCAACCACCTGAAGCTCAACCTCGACAAGACTGAGCTTCTCTTCATACCGGGTAAAGACTGCCCTCAGATGGACCTACTTGTCACCATCGAGGACATCGAAGTCTCCCCTGCACCCACGGCAAGGAACCTTGGCGTGGTACTGGATGACCAGCTGTCCTGCAACGCCAACATTACCTCTGTGGCCCGATCTTGTAGAATTGCTCTCTACAACATCCGCAAGATCCGGCCCTTCCTCACACGTGAAGCAGCGCAGGTCCCTGGTCCAAGCGCTCGTCATCACTCGTCTCGACTGCTGCAACTCTCTCCTGGCTGGACTCCCCGCCTCAACAATCAAGACCCTTACAACGCATCCGGAACGCAGCAGCTCGCCTCGTGTTCAACCTACCTAAACTCTCCCATGTAACCCCCCTCTTCCGCAACCTCACTGGCTCCCGGTAATCGCTCGCATTCGATTCAAGACACTGGTCCCTGACTTTCATGGCTGTCAACGGAACGCCGCCTACCTACCTCCAAACATCAGTCCGACCCTACACCCCAGCCCGAGCACTCCGCTCAGCAACTTCTGCCAAACGACTGGTACCGCCTTCAACCTAAAAAACAGCCAAACATCGCTCTTCCAAGTCCCAACTCTTCACGGTTCTGGCTCCGCAGTGGGTGGAATGAGCTCCCGGCTCATGTCAGGACAGCCGAGTCGCTCGCCAGCTTCCGCAAGAGACTCAAGACCCACCTGTTCAGAGTTCACCTGGACTCTACATAACCCCCCTCCTTAACAAGAGACTCAAGACCCACCTGTTCAGAGTTCACCTGGACTCTACATA
>PIJE02003446.1:24752-27252 GCA_002895965.2 Coryphaenoides rupestris | reverse complement strand
AACTAGATACAAGGAAACGAGCTGTGAGGAAATGCACTTTTTAGTCGTCTCCCGCAGCGCAGAGAGAATTACAGACGTGAAAAAAAAAAAGCGGAACTCGTAGCCATGCGAGCAAAACCTGTGAATATTTCCTGTTTCACCGGTGAACCAGAGAAATGGCATAAAACTGAGACATACAGTATATATCTGTGTACAATGTGGTTCGTTTCCGGGGACACTGATATACATTTTTTTGGAATAATGTGGGTGGAAAAAGAAGCAAAATATCGTCGTTTGCAAATATATGTGTACATATACTGGATATACTGTATACTGTGTATATACTGCCGTTGCAAAAAACCTTCGCGTCCTATTTGCTCGTCCCAGTGGATCCGTGGACAAGCGATCAAGGAGCTAATGATGTGCAAGGCAGCGTCTCTCTACCTGTTAGACAGCTAGCCTGGACCAGCTTGGCTCAGGAAACCAGTCAGCGTCGACGCAAATCGCTGCCAAAAGATAAAAGCCTGTGTGAATGGTGGCGGTGGAAGCCCCGGTGAACACGGGGAAATAAAATGGCGTCGCGCGGAATCACAAAATAATTACTTATGCAGTTAGCCGGGTAACACATTGATTTCCAGTTTACTCTTTAACTTTCCTGTTGGGAGTCTTGATGTTCTCAAGGGTTACTACAGCACAGTTCCTATTTAATACCTATAACAATCCAAGAGATAACTCTTCAGTACCCTTCTTTATTATAGAACTTATACTTCTATTGTGCTGCGACCTAATTACCGGAGCTAACCAATGAGCCATCTCAGCTCGTCCCTTCTGCTGAGATCCTATCCTCTTTTATATTTTGTATTTTATTTGTATTTTTTTTTTTGATGCATTTGAGAGGCAGACTTCAACTCTGGTTTATTATTATTATTGAATTTGGTTCGTATTTGTAATTTTACTAATAACAATTGTAATAAAAAATATTAAAAAATTGTGATTTTAAAATATTTTTACATTTCGCTCCGGTGTCCGGTCGACACCTGGAAAACACGGAGATAATCAGGACCGAATAAATAACGATGTAAGACACCATGGTGTGTTTGCCCACGGTAACTAGGCGGCAAAACAGCTAATCCTGTGAGCATAGCGGCATAAACGCTTGCCCACATTCCAGACACGCAGTGTGGTTGACGTTGTTTGGCGTTGGTGGCGGTGGCGTGGTGGTGGTGGTGGTGGTGGCGTGGTATGGTGTAGCACCCCCCACACCCCCCACCCCACACACACACACACACACACACACACACACACACACACGCACACACGGGTAACCCCCGACGCTACGCACACAACCACCGCCGGTGATTTATTTCACGCTGCGGCTCGTGGATGTATGATGAATGGAATTAATCTATTTCTAATCTGCTACAGATCACGACGAAGGGAAGTATAATGAAAAGTGGTCATGCAAGGTAGTCCAGCCTAGCCGAGCCGAGTGCGTGGATGACTGGTAACACAGCGGGGGGTCAGCAGCCTTTGTCCCCGCAGTCGATGACGGATGACACGGCGACATGTTGTGCGTGTGTGTGTGTGTGTGTGTGTGTGTGTGTGTGTGTCAGGAAATGTGACTGTTCATGATGAGAATGAGAAGATAAAACAAGCTGCCGTGCCGTTTATTTGCTTATTTTTTATATATTTTTGTACAATTTGTAGATTTTTTGAGGGAATTCCTATACTATTACTCTCTGTTTAATGTTCAATGTTATGCACCAATTTCTCATTCCTTGTTTGTAGAATCTAAGGCAATAAAGCTGATTCTGATTCCGGAAAAGGAAAATCAACTTTACCCACGGAACTCTTGAACTCCAGTCTCTCCCACAGAGCTACACACTTAACGATCAACTGCTTAACGTACGCCGATTGTGTGTATGTGTGTGTGTGTGTGCGTATGTGGGCATGCATGCAAATGCTAAAAAGTGCATACACACGTGTGAGTTTGTTTGTGCAGGTATGTACAGTATGTGCGTGTGTGTGTGTGTGATGTGTGTGTGTGTGTGTGTGTTACGTCCTTTTATCTATTAAACCTAAAGCGTACAGTATGTATTAACGATATCCCTGTCAAGTGGTGGAGATGGCAAATCTGAGAACACAGATTTGTCAATTACTGTCTTATCTGCTGCCGACCAAACAGGGCATGCCTTTCCATTAAGTGCTATTGGCATATTCCTATTGACCAGGGGAAGGCACGCGACCACAATAACAAAGTAGAAGGTTTAGAGAATAGACTACATAGAGTATATACATAGAGTATGTATATCGCAAGAGAACACAGCAACAACAAAAAAACCAGTGACTTGTCCTGGTTGGGGCTGTCTGGGTCTGCTCTAATTCTCTGCTGATGTATTCAGAGCAGGTATTTTAAAATCCCATCCATCTTACGTTTACATTTAGTCTCTCCCGATATAAGCCTATACAATGGGGTGACGATGGTAATCGAGTATACGCCACCAGAAATTTCCAGCGACAC
>PIJE02003446.1:4752-12252 GCA_002895965.2 Coryphaenoides rupestris | reverse complement strand
ATTATGCTGGGCTTCGCCACTTTTTCATTTCACTCTATATATCCTGCGTGTGTATGTGTCTATTAAAGGTACTATATGAGCTCCATGGTTTGAGACAATAACAATCAGAAACTAATATTAGTTCTAGCAGGTTGTAGCAGGTTGAGGTTGAAGTTAAAATGAGAGCTTCCCCGACTCTCTCTGTTTGGGCTGATTTATCTTTTATTTGAGTCGGGTCGGATTTCGTGGAAAAATCTAAGCGTGGAAAATTCTAAGCGTGGAAAAATCTAAGCGTGGATAATAAAAAAAAAGAAATATAAAGCTTTTTTAAATGTGTACAAGTTTTAATTATGATTAGAACTAATATTAGTTTCTGATTGTTATTGTCTCAATCCACGGAGCTCAGAATGCACTGATTCTTACATATAGTACCTGTATCTTGAAATAAGTAGTAAAATAAAAGTAATCAAAAAAACATTTTCATAATTACTTGTAGATAAATCCAGTCGGTGGTGGGGGTTCTCCCTTCACGACCATTAGCTAAAAAAATTCTCCTTCCTTTTTCAACAAGATATCGACGTCTCCCGATGTCCGGGGTGCCCTCTGTCGATATTACGGTTCGCTGTTTTACCACAAGCAGGCTGTTAAAGCAGCGCTCGGGAGGACGGCCGCGCCGGGAGGTCTTGGCAGTAAAACTTTGTGGTGGTGTCATTAAAACATCTCATTTGTCTGCCTGCCCCCGGTTGCACTCTGTCACCCTCCTAACCTCCCTCATTAGTTAATCGTTGTCATAACGTCGGAATGTAATATTTGATATTTGATTATTATGTCGACCTTCTGGGTCTCCGGTGGAGATAGAGGACCGCCAATAGGAAGCGGCTGTGATTCCCGCTGTGATATATGGCCGACCTCGGAGACAGACAGGCCCGGAGAACACATTCTATGTCACCGCCTTCTATCCTCCGAGCCTCCTACCCTCTCCTGCTGGGGGTTAAAAGGCGCTTGGGGATCTCATTTAAATACAGACTTGGAAAACCGTAGCTAAAGCAATGTAGTATTATTATTGTTATTATTATCATTATTATTATTATTATTATTATTAGTAGTAGTAGTATTATTAATTAATAATGATACATATTATGTAAAGAGTATTACATCTAATGTATCATTATTTTATTATTACCATTATTATTATTGTTGTTGTTGTTGTTATTACTATTGAGTGCTGCAACATGGTTCAGCAGTAATATAGAGCGAGATTCTAGGATCTTCATTCAGCTCCTATGGGCAGAGAGGAGTCATCAATCAACAGGCTTTGGCATTGGTGCTGTGAATTTGATGAATGCATGATCTATATGTTATGAATATTACACAAGGCTGGGCTGTGTTCACACGTGCGTGTGTGTGTGTGTGTGTGTGTGTGTGTGTGTGTGTGTGTGTTGTGAGAGAGAGAGAGAGAGAGAGAGAGCGGGCAAGAGAGGGTGTGTTAAGTTAAACTGAAAGGGGTCATTTGCATGAACTCTGGAAATATTGCCATTGCCGCAGGCTTCTAAAGTAATACTGGATAATATTAAAGCAAGAATACCAGTGAGATTCAGTGTCAACGTTCCCTCTGCCTTTTACAGATAAATACATTTCATTTTGCTGCATTCAAAACGAGGGCGAATGTAATTCTCACCACAATAAATTGTTGTAGCTGCTCAGAGAGCGGGTTCATAACAATATCTTCACCCGACTATTGTGATCACAATCGTGACACATTGATGGCACATTATTAACACATCGATGAAAAAGATTGACTAACAGCTGCGCTCATGTTCATGCTGTGATCATTCAAATTCATACCGTGAATATGAGTCAGTTTAAATAACACAAGAGCCTAAAGAGATCTCTCATCCACACGAGCCGTGTGACAATATTAAGTGGAGGTAATGATGACTACTTATGAGTCACTTATGAGACAGTATATAACAGGATGGATGGAGGTACAATGGAGGGAGAATATCGACATTGCATGCATGGATGTTTGCATGGGAGGAAAGTAGTAGTCTGCAGTCAGGTTACCCAGAAGCCGACATCGGAAACGATAGCCCCCCAGTTTCTCCTGCAAATATAATATCTACACCAAGTTGATGGGATGGCGCTATAAAAAAAACAAATGAAATCAGAAAGTCTAAATTAATTGTGACAATATTTCATCCCTTCATACAAAATGACGGCGGCGGGAGTCAAACCATCCCAGTTCAAAATATTAAAGAGATCAATCAAAGTTTATGGAAAGCCACAAGGAAAAGTGTTAATTTCGTGGGGGGGGGGGGGGGGGTTGAAAGTTAGTCTGAACAGAATGACAGAATCATTACAATTTAATGTGTGACCCGGAGCTAAAGTCCGCCTTTGTGCTGATCTACCGTTGGGTCCATCTGTGTTGTATCACAGCCACCGCTGTCGTCGCGTTCACTCAGTGGAACGCCGTCGTCGTGTCCGGAAAATAATCTGATTTCCGCGTCGCACGTTACTGAAGGCCCAAAGTAAATGACGGTAAACGCATCTGATGCAGACACCACTCACAATATTCTTTTAGTTTCCATTCTGACTTTTACAAAAACATACAATTGCCTTGTATTCCCGTTGTTACCCGCGGTCCGTGGGAAACCGCTTGTTGCACATTCATGAAGAAATCTCCTATTGAGGAAGTGTGAGAATGTGTAACACGTCAGACACGGGTGTGAACGTTTGTGTGAAATCATGCTTTGTCACAGTTGGACAAACCATGTGTGTTCCCAGCACGACGCGATGCTGGACGTCGCCACCGATGCAAAAAAAAAAAGAAAGCTTTCATTCCACCCTCATTCTCTCATCTTCACATTACAGGATCAAGATCGTCGATAAAGTCTAAAATAAAAGAGATAAAGAAATATCAGACAGAAATACAACAAAATAAACATTTTCCATCGCTTCTGCTCTTCCAGTAGACCCTCAGATGTGGCGTTGTCACATCTTTGCTCTGCGCTTCACGCCGATTGGCTGGCTGCAGCTCTCCTCTCTCCTCTCGACTCCAGCGGGTCAAAAGGTCAACACGTGAGAGGCAGCAGTGAGACGCGCGGGCCTCGTGAAGCCCACTGCTGGAGCGACCTCCACCTGAGCCACAGTCCTCTCTCTCTTGCCACTGTCAGGGGGGAGAGAGAGAGAGAGAGAGAGAGAGAGAGAGAGAGAGAGAGAGAGAGAGAGAGAGGGAGAGAGAGAGAGAGAGAGAGAGAGAGAGAGAGAGAGAGAGAGAGAGAGAGAGAGAGAGAGAGAGAGAGAGGGAGATGAGAGAGAGGGAGAGTGTGAGAGGCAGACAGACAGACAGACAGAGAGGCAGACAGGCAGCTAGGCAGAAAGACAGAGAGGCAGTCAGATTGGCAGGCAGCCAGACAGACGGTCAGCTAAGCAGGTAGACAGACAGACAGACAGACAGACAGCTCAGGAAGAGCAGACAGGTAGACAGGCAGACAGGCAGACAGACAGACAGACAGACAACTACGCAGGCAGACAGGAAGAGAGGCAGAGAGAGAGACATGCAGAGAGACAGAGAGAAATAGATGCAGAGTGAGAGGCAGACAGGCAGCTAGGCAGAAAGACAGAGAGGCAGTCAGATTGGCAAGCAGACAGACAGACAGTCAGCTAAGCAGGTAGACAGACAGACAGACAGACAGACAGACAACTACGCAGGCAGACAGGAAGAGAGGCAGAGAGAGAGACATGCAGAGAGACAGAGAGAAATAGAGGCAGACAGACAGACAGACAGAGAGGCAGACAGGCAGCTAGGCAGAAAGACAGGGAGGCAGTCAGATTGCCAGGCAGCCAGACAGACAGACAGACAGACAGACAGACAACTACGCAGGCAGACAGGAAGGCAGAGAGAGAGACACGCAGAGAGAAATAGAGGCAGAGTGAGAGGCAGACAGACAGACAGACAGACAGAGAGACAGAGAGCCTCGTTGGCTGAATTTGACACCTAATCCAAAACTGCACACGTATCAAATAAGTTGTTTGCGAGCTTCAATACCGCGGGCTGGCTTCCTGAAGCATCTCTCTGTTGAAGAATGCTCTACGTTTGTTGTCCCTCCAGCGATGTTTACCAGATCCCTAAATATATACAGTACAGTATATATATATATTATACTGTATATATCCAGTATAATATACATATACTGTACGTTGATGCGATCCGTGTTCAGCTAAATTGGGCGTTCGGTCCACAATTTGTGTGCGACTCCCCCACAAGACACGTGAACGTGGTCGCGCGGTACAAGTGTACAATCTACTAGCTCCACAAGGTCAGCGCTGGGAGAGATCCACAGATTTCTCTGAGGTAATCACACGTGCAAGCAAATATACGACACTTTGTGCACTGATTAAATACACCTGAATCGAGGGAGACTGTGTGTGTGTGTGTGCGTGCGTGTGTGTGTGCGTGTGCGCGTCTCGCCTTTCTCCAGTCGGGCAAACAAATGCCTAGCGGGCCTAACAATGTGTGCTGATTCATTCTCGGGCTTCTCAGTCCCTCTTTTTAGTAAACCAGAGAGACTCATTAAGACGAGAACTCATTTCGCAAAAAGAGATTTATTTTTGTTGCGTTCTTCCTCTTCTTCTCCTCCTCCTCCTCCTCCTCGCGCTCCCCGTCACTGTCTCTCTCTCGCCGCTGCTAATGCTTTTGTTCTTCTCCCAACTCCCAGCGCTGCAGCTCTGTGCTCATACTGTCACCCGCCCGCAAACACACACACACGCACGCACACACGCACGCCACCACACACACACACGCACACGCACACACACACACACACACACACACACACACCCTGTGTCCTTCTGCCAGCCCCACGGCCCGTTTCTAAAGTCTGGTTAACTCCAAAGTGGTGATCCAGGTATCTGCATGTTAATCTGTATTCCCTGCACATCTAACACACCGACACTCCGCCCCGTTGGCCCTTGCTAATGCATATGGAGTTGACATAAGTTGATCATAAAAGCAACCTCTATTCCATAAAGGAGGTGATGTAATCGGGGTGGGGGTGGGGGGAGGGTGGGGGTGGGGGGGACGGGGGGGATATATGACCTTTTCACACCGCTGGAGTGATTAAGCGAGGACATCCTCCAGAGCTGTCGATCAACCCGCCGACCGATGATGGGAGAGCACCACGCACTCGAACAAGTCAAAAAGCCTTCAAAAGCATTCCATTAGAGAGGACCCCCCCCCCCCCCCACCCGGTCTCCGAGCCCGCCTGGTCTGTGAAGACGAGGAGGATGATGCGGATGAGGATGAGGACGACGTTGATGATAAGGATGATGATGATGATGATGATGTAACTCCCCCTGACAGGGTAAGGCTTGGATTCCTGCGGAGGAAGGATGTGTTTAAACCGGATCACAGGCTTCACAAACGGTATTCCGCCGTCTTCTCCGTCTCCGCCTCCTTTCTCAGCACATCAAAAGTTGCATCCGGCAGGTGTACTTAACGTACTTAATTGTGACACGACTTCAACGTAAAGCCACCTCGATCATTCGCGTCTTCGCTTTTTCTCGTCGAGGTTGCAGCCCGGTCACAGGCGAGGCCCGGTGCTCTGCTCCTCGCCGCCGTAATAGCACACCTGGGAACAGTCTTGGCATAAAGCTATCATTACCGGATTTAATGATCAGCCATAGTGATTTGTCTTTTATTGGTCTTCTGATATGCCGACACCTGCACCTCCGGAACCCTCCGCGCCGATAATAACGCGGGGGGGGGGAGAAAGTGTTGCGATGCTAATTAGCGCGGCGCGTGCTCAATAGTGCGCACGTTTTGAATCACAAAGACTCGAGACCGCGAGTTATGTTTCCCCCTTCGCTTCGCTCGCGAGGAAAGCGAGGAAGACGGTTTGGAGATAGGTTTCCGTTTCCATAATCAAACGTCTTACAATGCGTAAACATGTTTTATTCCGGCCCAGAGAGTTGTTGGTTGTTAGGATATTTAATCTCTCTGTCGGCAACATCGTGGCGCAGTCCTAAATAAAGCCCCTTGATAATGATGACATAATGGCGCTGCGCAACCTACGCCCTCCGAGCATCCACTCGAGTCTGTTTTCATTTTAATAAATTATCCCAAGTTTAGCCGTCTCACATCCAGGCTCAAGAAAAGTGCCCGTGGTCCGTAAAGTCAAATCCCACTAATCATCCAGACATCGCTGCGTTTGTAACATCCAATTGGCTTATCGGTGGGAGGGGGAGGGGGGGGGGGGGGGGGGGGGGCGTTCTTCCTTGGAGCATTCTGGCTGTGAGTCTAATTAACAGAGATAATGGAGGGTGAAGCTGAATGGCCCTGATGGGGTCCAGCAGAAGGTTATTAGGTGTCCTCATTAGTGCCTGACTAAATTGAAAGCAGGTCGAAAGTCTTATTCTGGGTCCTGATGGATGCTGTTCCTGTGTCTTTAGAGGCTGTTGACCCCGGGGATAGCCCTCTTGATACATTACCATTAGAGATGACAGACACACGGGCAGGCAGGCAGGCAGACAGACAGGCAGTCCGCTTAGCAGACAGACAGATGGAGAGGCAGTCGGATAGGCAGGCAAACGGTAAGATAGACAGCTAGGATTGGACAGACAGCCAGCTAGGGAGGCTTACAGACAGACAGCTCGGCAGACGGGCTGCTAGCCGGGCAGTTGGATCGGACAGACAGCCAGCTAGGCAGGCAGACAGAAAGATAGACAGAGAAGCAGGCAGACATCGGGCAGACAGACAGTCAGCTAGGCAGGCAGACAGACAGGCAGTCCGCTTAGCAGACAGACAGATAGAGAGGCAGTCGGATAGGCAGCTCGGCAGACGGGCTGCTAGCCGGGCAGATGGATCGGACAGACAGCCAGCTAGGCAGGCAGACAGAAAGATAGACAGCGAGGCAGACAGGCAATTCGCAGGCAGACAGACGGCGAGGTAGAAAGATAAACAGGCAGACAGACAACAGTCAGACAGACAGGCAGCTAGGCAGGGCATACAGACATCAGAAAGGCAGACAGACAGTCATCTACAGGCAACAGAGAGGCAGACAGACATCGGCAGACAGTCAGTACAGAGCAGGCAGCTAGGGCAGCGTGACAGAAGCAGAGAGGGAAAGACAGAAGCTATGCTGGCAGACAGACAGACAGGCAGTCTGAAGATTGACCAGTTCATGAGTTCCTTTAGAAATGTTCAGCAAACAATTCAGCAAATCAACAGCAACCACACACACACCAAAGTATTGTATTTCCATTTTATTAATATTATTCATAGTTGCTCAGACACGTGTGTATATACAAATACAGAACATTAGATTTCTTGTTGAACTTTTCCAATCTTGTTTATATCGTGGAAAAAACTGCGGGTCGGAAATGGTTCCCTGTGGGGGTGAGTTTGAGGGGAGGGTGGGTGGTGGGGACGGGGTCACGGGGTCGTGGGCTGGGGGGGGAGAGTTGGGAGGTAAGCGAGCACAAGAACAGTACCACAGCAGGCAGGCAGATCTCTCTCTGGTG
>PIJE02003445.1:24431-40037 GCA_002895965.2 Coryphaenoides rupestris | reverse complement strand
CTATCCTGGGAGGGATATCTAATGGACAACTTAAGTACTGCAAGCTACACTATTATGCAGTTGTAGACACAACACAGGGGGTCCCTGGGCCTGAGAAGGGAAGGAAAGGAGTTTAATGTGGCTATAAGATGGACTATTAAATGTGACTAAAACTAGACTAAAATGTTCTGAGTTTCCGTCGACGAAAACTAGACTAAAACTAAGAAGGATAAAAATGACTAAATGTGACTAAAACTAATATGCATTTTCGTCTAAAGACTAAGACTAAGACTAAATCTAAAATAGCTGCCAAAATTAACAGTGATGCGTGTCCTTATATATGTATAGTATACGTGCATATTTGGCCGTATGTATGTATAGTATGTGTATGTGTGTTTAGATACTCTGTTCTTCCTCATTCATCTTCTTCAGTGATGTTCTGAAGCTCAGCTTCTGGAAAACAAGCAGCCCCCATTTCACTGAAAACCACTACAGACCTACACAGAACCCAGCCACTGCATTCTAGAGCAGACCCATAGAGAACCCAGCCAGAACCATTATATTCTAGATACAGACCCACAGAGAACTGAACCACTACATTCTAGAGCAGACCCATAGAGAACTGAACCAGAACCACGACATTCGAGAGACAGATCCAAATAGAACTGAACCACAACATTCTAGAGACAGACCCAAAGAGATTTGAACCAGAACCACTGTGTTCTAGACTAGAGACAGACCCAAAGAGATCTGAACAAGAACCAAACATTCTAGAGATAGACCCACAGAGAAAACCAACCAGAACCACTATATTCTAGAGACAGACCCAATGAGATCTGAAGCAGAACCAAACATTCTAGAGATAGACCCACGGAGGACCCGACCAGAACCACTACATTCTAGAGGGGACAGGCTCATAGAGAAAATCCAGAACCCTGGACACTGAGCAGCTTACGCCTCAGGTCCTCCTGTTGTGGGACGGCGGTCTCCACAGTCTGCTCCCTGACGCGGGGAAGTGGAGGCACGGAGGACCCGCTGCAGGCTGTCGCCGACAATGAAAAGCGCTAGTATGACGGTCAGCCCGCGCGCTGTGACCGTCCGCACACGGCCCGCTCCAGCAGGCACAGCTCTGGGGGAGAGAGAGAGAAGAGAGGGAGAGAGAGAGAGAGAGAGAACAGTACAGTTTGACAGTCAGCGTGACAGAAGAGGGTGCTTTGTCAAAAGTGAGCACAGTGTGTAAACCCCTGATGATGAAACCAGAGTGTAAACACAAGGGGAAGGGAGAAGGGGAGTGAAGGAGAGAGGAGGCATGGGGGGGGAGGGTAGTAACAGGAACCTCAGCCTGCAGGTAGTGGTTCCAATGCGGGCTGACTATTCATCACAGAGGATAGAACAGGTGGACAACGAGTTCCCAGGCTCGTTAATCCACGGCAGCTGGCCCCGCCGCTAAAAGGTGTAACTCAGCATTTCGTAGCACACACCGCGTCAGCAGGGCCAACCAGGCCCGAAAGACCTCCTTCTTCAGCCTGACGGCTTCCTTCACCGCTGGTGTCCACCAACGGGTTCTTGGGTTGCCGCCACGACAGGCACCGACAGCCTTTTGACCACAGCTCCGAGCTGCAGCCTCTACAATGGAGGCTCTGAACATGGCCCACTCAGGTTCCATGTCCCCAACCTCCCCCGGGATGCACGAGAAGTTCTTCCGGAGGTGGGCGTTAAAGACCTTACGGACAGGGGCTTCCACCAGACGTTCCCAGTTCACCCTCACTACACGTTTGGGTTTACCAGGTCTGTCTGGCAGCCTCCCGCGCCATCTGATCCAACTCACCACCAGGTGGTGATCAGTTGACAGCTCTGCTCCTCTCTTCACCCGAGTGTCCAAAACATGCGGCCGCAGATCTGCTGATACGATTACAAAGTCGATCAGTGACCTTTGGCCTAAGGTGGTCCGGTACCAGGTACACTTGTGGACCACCCTATGTTCGAACATGGTGTTTGTTATGGCCAGTCCATGACTAGCACAGAAGTCCAATAACAAAACACCACTCTGGTTCAGATCGGGCAGGCCGTTCATCCCAATCACTCCCCTCCAGGTTTCTCCATCATTGCCCACGTGTGCGTTGAAGTCCCCCAGTAGAACTATGGAGTCCCCGGATGGAACCCTTTCCAGGATGCCACCCAAGGACTCCAAGAAGGCCGGATACTCTGAGCTGCTGTTTGGTGCGTAGGCACACACAACAGTCAGAGCCTTCCCCCCAGCGACTTGCAGTCGCATGGAGGCGACCCTCTCGTCCACCGGAGAGAACTCCAACACAGCGGCGCTCAGCCGGGGACTTGCGAGTATCCCCACACCCGCCTGGCGCCTCACACCCTGGGCAACTCCGGAGAAGTAGAGGGTCCAGCCCCTCTCCAGGAGTTTGGTTCCAGGCCCGGTGCTGTGCGTGGAGGTGAGCCCAACCATATCTAGTTGGTACCGCTCCACCTCCCGCACCAGCTCAGGCTCCTTCCCCGCCAGTGAGGTGACGTTCCACGTCCCTAGAACCAGTCGGCGATGACGGGGATCCGCACGCCCAGGACCCCGCTTTTGCCTACCGCCCGGTATACAATGCACCCGACCCCAATGACTCTCCCTGCAGGTGGTGAGCCCACAGGGAGGTGACTCCACGTTGTCTTTTCGGGCTTGGCCCGGCCGGGCCCCGTGGATCCAGGCCCGGCCACCAGACGCTCGCCGACGAGCTCCCCTCCCAGGTCTGGCTCCAGAAGGGTGCCCCGGTTTCCCGTGTCCGGGCGAGGTGACTGATCTATCCGGGAGTCTCTTCATGGGGTCTTTGAATGGATCGCTTTTTCAGTGCAAATGAAAATGATGATTGATTCGAGGAGGAAGCATCAGACATGATTGATCCACCTTGCTGTTCAGTCCCTCTCCAGGAGATCCTGTGGTTCAAGGACCGAGGCACCAAGTTCATCAACGCTGCTGTGCTCCTCAGGCTGACTTACGAGCTGTTTCAGGAGAGGGGTGTGCACCAGGAGACTTGAGCGTTCCTCATCAACCAAGGGCACGTCAGCATGGAGACGGATGGCTTCCTCTGATGGAGAATACGTTTCTGGTGGGTGACGGGACGCTCTCACTGTCCAGCTGTAGCTTTTAGCACTCAGTACCGCTCCTTATCTATTCTTATAGCAAGACTTCAAAATTAGCCCATGCTGCTACAGGATGCTATGATGCTACGCTTCTCGACACCGTGGCACTATGTCCTATGTCTGCACTTACAGGACGCTATGTAGCCACTCGGTCGTCGTTCAACGACCCAGTTGGGCTGCCCTGGAGAACCACCGGCATGCCTTTGTTTTGCCAAGTTAGCTTCCTGCAGTGATTGCTTTAGTTGTGTGTGTGTGTGTTTGTGTGTATACAGTATATGTGCGCACGTGTGCCGTGCTGACGCGGTGTGTGCTACGAAATGCTGAGTTACACCTTTTAGCGGCGGGGCCAGCTGCCGTGGATTAACGAGCCTGGGAACTCGTTGTCCACCCGTTCTGTCCTCTGTGATGAATAGTCAGGCCGCATTGGAACCACTACCTGCAGGCTGAGGTTCCTGCTACTACCCCCCGCCCCCCCCCGCCTCTCTCCTTCCCTCCCCTTCTCCCTTCCCCTTGTGTTTACACTCTGGTTTCATCATCAGGGGTTTACACACTGTGCTCACTTTTGACAAAGCACCCTCTTCTGTCACGCTGACTGTCAAACTGTACTGTTCTCTCTCTCTCTCTCTCTCCCTCTCTTCTCTCTCTCTCCCCCAGAGCTGTGCCTGCTGGAGCGGGCCGTGTGCGGACGGTCACAGCGCGCGGGCTGACCGTCATACTAGCGCTTTTCATTGTCGGCGACAGCCTGCAGCGGGTCCTCCGTGCCTCCACTTCCCCGCGTCAGGGAGCAGACTGTGGAGACCGCCGTCCCACAACAGGAGGACCTGAGGCGTAAGCTGCTCAGTGTCCAGGGTTCTGGATTTTCTCTATGAGCCTGTCCCCTCTAGAATGTAGTGGTTCTGGTCGGGTCCTCCGTGGGTCTATCTCTAGAATGTTTGGTTCTGCTTCAGATCTCATTGGGTCTGTCTCTAGAATATAGTGGTTCTGGTTGGTTTTCTCTGTGGGTCTATCTCTAGAATGTTTGGTTCTTGTTCAGATCTCTTTGGGTCTGTCTCTAGTCTAGAACACAGTGGTTCTGGTTCAAATCTCTTTGGGTCTGTCTCTAGAATGTTGTGGTTCAGTTCTATTTGGATCTGTCTCTCGAATGTCGTGGTTCTGGTTCAGTTCTCTGTGGGTCTGTATCCAGAATGTAGTGGTTCAGTTCTCTGTGAGTCTGTATCTAGAATATAATGGTTCTGGCTGGGTTCTCTATGGGTCTGCTCCAGAATGCAGTGGCTGTGGCTGGGTTCTGTGTAGGTCTGTAGTGGTTTTCAGTGAAATGGGGGCTGCTTGTTTTCCAGAAGCTGAGCTTCAGAACATCACTGAAGAAGATGAATGAGGAAGAACAGAGTATCTAAACACACATACACATACTATACATACATACGGCCAAATATGCACGTATACTATACATATATAAGGACACGCATCACTGTTAATTTTGGCAGCTATTTTAGCTATTCTTCGTCTTAGTCCTTAGACGAAAATGCATATTAGTTTTAGTCACATTTAGTCATTTTTATCCTTCTTAGTTTTAGTCTAGTTTTCGTCGACGGAAACTCAGAACATTTTAGTCTTGTTTTAGTCACATTTAATAGTCCATCTTATAGCCACATTAAACTCCTTTCCTTCCCTTCTCCGGCCCAGGTCCCTGTGTTGTGTCTACAACTGCATAATAGTGTAGCTTGCAGTACTTAAGTTGTCCATTAGATATCCCTCCCAGGATAGGTCTATAGGATGTGACGTATGTAGGAGGAAGGGATGAGTTATCTAACACATAAATGGGCATATCTCTGTATCTCTGTCTGTATCTCCGTTTCCAACAAGAAGAAACGAAACATTCTTTCTTTGACTACCGTCGGTCTATTTCTGACACATAAAACATAACACATATAAACATAAAACCCATCACACATATCTCAAACTTTTAACAGATTGCGTGTGAGGTCGCCTGTAATGCTAAAAACTCGCTCAGCAAATGCTTGAGATGCTGGCATTGCCAGAAGGTCAAAGGCAAGAGGTTTTAGGGTCTGGTACACGAGTATAAGCAGTGAGTGAAAAACTTTTTGTGCAAAACGCCCGACAGCCGACAGTAATTATAAGGAATACAAAATAGAGTAAAACTACAAAATAGAAATAGAACTGTACAAAATAGAAATAGAACTATAAATAGAATTCTATGTAAAATAAGTAAATGAAATCTAAAATGAAATGGAATATACAGTAAATATATCCAGGTGAGCAATGCACATATAAATCGATGTACTAAATTGTTATATGCTGACATTCACAGAATGTCACAGAATAGCTTCCCAGACAGTCGACACAACACTAGCACCAGCAGTTGGCACCAGGACTAGCACTAACACCAGTACTAGCACCAGCAGTAACACTAGCACCAGGACCAGCACTAGCAGTAACACCAGCACAGCACTAGCACCAACATTTAGCACTGCTACCAGCGCTAGCTCCAGCAGTAACAACTTATCACCAGGACTAGCACTAGCAGTAACACTTAGCACTAGCATTTAGACATTGATGCCGAACTTGTTCAGCAGCCTGATGGCCTGACTGTGGAAGCTGTCTCTGAATCTGCTCGTGTGGCACTTGATACTGCGGTATCGCCTGCCTGATGGTAGAAGTGTGTACAGTTCGTGGCTGGGGTGGTTATTGTCTTTAATAATCCGTTTGGCCTTGGCCACGCACCGCCTGGTGTATATATCCAGGAGGGAGGGAAGCTCACCTCCAACGATGTACTGGGCCGTCCGCACCACCCTCTGTAGTGTTTTACGCTCCAGTGCGGTGCAGTTCCCGTACCAGACGGTGATGCATCCTGTAAGAACACTCTCGATGGTACAGGAGTAGAATGTTCTGAGGATGCGGGGGCACATGTTGAATTTCCTCAGTCGCCTGAGGAAATACAGGCGTTGTTGGGCCTTTTTCACCACGTGTGTGGTGTGCGTGGTCCATGTGAGGTCCTCGGATATGTGCACGCCGAGGAACTTGAAGCTGCTGACCCTCTCTACTGCAGCACCGTCAATGGAGATGGGGGCGTGCTCTCCTCTCCGCTTCCTGTAGTCCACGATCAGCTCCTTGGTCTTCTTGACGTTGAGGGCGAGGTTGTTTTCTTGGCACCACTGTGCCAGTGATCCAACCTCCTCTCTTGCCTGACACAGGGCTTTGGTCTAAATGGCCGGCTTGCACTTGATTTTGACAGGAATCTAAATCTGGGTCGCTTTGAAGATGGGGTTGTCTCTGGTGCCTCCCTTCTCTCTTCTTCCTCCTCCTCCTCCTCCTCCTCCCGTGGTGATACAGTTTGAGTAATGTAGTCTTCTGCTCTTCTCAGAAGCTCCTGAATTTGTTAGTCATCATTTTCAATGAGGGCTTCGGGTGAAACGGTCGGATCGAGGAAGCATGCAGCAGTGGTGAGGGGCGAGAACTTAGAATCACTGGGATCAAGGAAGCAGCTGAAGCGCTGCTCCATGTTTGCCTTCATCTTTTGTGCCAGGACAGCTAGGTCCCTGTAGCCAGTGCCCTGGGGGAACTCGGATAGGTGAGCACTCAGGTCCAAGAGGGCGGGCACCACCAGGGATAGGGACATGGCGTCACTCTGTAGCATCTTGGTATGCTCTGCGAAGGGGAGGAGCAGGTCTCTGAGAGCAGCCAGCTTCTGCCACTCACTCAGCAGGAGACAGTCCCAGTCCATCCCATCAGCGACCTGGACAATTGAGTCCTCACTTCGACGAAGGCGAGGAGATCATCAGGTATGAGCTGGACCATACAGGAGGCTTGACCAGAGTAAGTCCACACAGCTGGAGCAGTCGCTCAGTTGCTACTCCTTTGTCAAGGAGTCGTTTGACACTTAGTTCCTTCTGGATCATGTTCACAACGAGTTGCAGCGTATGTACAACGCAGGGGGTCTTCTGTATGGCTCCGTACCTAGATAGATAAGACAGACAGACAGACATAGAGAGAAGACAGGCACTTATTGTAATCATCCAGAGGAAATTCAATTGCCATGAGCAACACAATGCAATCACATATACCCATGTATTAACACACATCATTCATAACGCCATAGAGATACAATAAACCAAACATAGCTCAATGACAGACATTACTAGCCTGCAACTAAAACAGCCTACAAAACGAAAAATACTTTACCTTTTGCTCTTCTTCACCCTATCCTCAATTCTCCCATCCTACTGTTCTGGGGCTTCTTCCTCCTTCAAGAGTGGGGTCATTCCAATCTTCTTCATTCTTAGAATGCCTTGCAACCATGTTGCTCCCGTTATCGCGTTTCACAGTCAGGAATTTTGTCTTTTGGTATTCCCCAGTCCTCTGTGCATCGGTCGACACATGTCTTTATACAACTCTGGCAGGTGTAGTGGGGGCCGTGGAGATTCTGCTCAAGTCCTCAAACAGTATGTGTTGCCCTTTGTTCTGCCTGAGTGTGCAAAAGCTAGCATTGCACTAATGGCAAGGAATGGCTGCTTGTTAAGCCCTTTTTTCATCCATAGTTCCAGCCCAATTGTTATTTTGCATGCTGTGGCGAGTCTTGTCTTTGAATTTTGGTCTTTCGCATTGTAAACTTGTCAACAATAATGTCGCCTGCCATTTTTTTTTTTTTTTTATTTTTGTTTCTTATGGGTAATGGTCAGCCTCTTATCGATGGTCTCCCATCATTGTACGAAGTCTTCTCCCTCAACCGAACGGGCAGGTAGGCCATGCATCAATGGACCTTTCCCTATTCAAGCGGCAAGTCCCGCCCCCCAGTTACTGTTTGCTATGGGCCCACAAGCTTTCCACAGCTCTGCCAGCTGTTACCGAAATGTCCACTGAACAACGCCCCCTTCTTGAGATTCCATCTCATATCGCTGTATTGTTATTTGCCAAAATGCGCTACTTTATTCTAGAGAGAGCTCTACAGAAAGGCCTGAACTATTGTACAACAAGGATATATCCATGACGTTCGATTTCGGACGGAAGCAGATACAACATTAAAACTTTGATTGCTAAAGGCTAACATAACTCCGCCGCAGAAGCAGAACTTTGTTTCTCGCACCAGGCTGCCGAAGAACAAAAATACTGTCATTTTTGTTCTCGCAGCCCGTGTTCAGGAGTTCTCGCAAGCTTGTTCTCGACACATCAGCCGGGCCGAACTTTGTTCTCGCGTCGTGGTGGACCGAGAACTATTGTTGGGATTGGTCAATTTGAAAAAAGTGGTTAATCCTTTTTCCCCACCGGCGCGGAAGTTTGCTTGCTGTGCGGGCGGGCCTTTGAGGTTCTGCACTATGAAGTTTTCTTCACGGTAGTATGAAAATGTCCAGGCTGAGAAGACTTTGTTTCTTGTTCTCGCCAGCCCTGGGTACATTAGTGATGTGTTTTAAAATGGAAAATAAGCCTAAGATCTCTAACTACTTAGCTACAATGGGCTAATCAACCTAGCTATGCTTTAATCAACACATGGTGCGGGTAACGAATGTGGTCCGATGCGAAAAAAAAAAACATTTCACCTGCTCAATGACCTGCTACACTGAAATTAGGTGACAAAAATAAAACCTTTGAAATTTTAACTAATTAGCGAGCTTTGTAGCTTTTGTGTCCCGGGGGGCCGGGGCTTTTGTTAAATTTTTGGGGGATTGGGTGTGGGAGTCTGTCATGAGGGGCCATCCTTTGAAACTTTGTGTTTAGTCATTATTATTCTATGCTTTGCCATTCTTCCCACTTTCAATGGACCTCATTCTGGAACGCAGCTTTAGAAAAAGTTAAGAAGCAGAAATGTCTTCTTAAGGGGCTGAATTTGTGAAGAGAAATCATTTGGTGATTGCGTTCACATCAATTCTACAGACATCCTCGGATTTAAATAATTATAATAATAATAAAATACGAGAATATTTGTATTCATTAACAATGACGTTTCACATTGCATAGTCATGATTTACGAGGCATCGTGATGTCCTACAAATAAATTAAAAGGCACGACACGAACACTGCAAATGGCATGAATAAAATAAATAAAGCCACGAAACTCAATCACGGTGGATAATAGACATAGGGAATAGGAATTGCACATCTCATTCTGAATGAACATGTGAATATCCATAACTAAAAATATATTTCATATGGGCCTTACATAATATACATAATATACATAATATACATAGGGCCCCAACGACGTATTGTTGTTTGGACATTGGTGGACATCACAGATATTGCGCCAAGGATGGCGCAATTACGCTACCGTGAGGCGCACATCGGCTCCGAGTCAGGCATCTCGGGGGTGGGGTGGGGTGGGTCTGGTGGGTGGGGGGGGTGATATCGCTGATATTGCGTGGGCACATCGTCCCCAGCGTTCCACAACTAAATTCTACGCCCATGATAGGGCCTATCAAAAGATCCACAAGTAGCCTACTCATGTATTTAACTCAACTGTACATTTAATTGCTTCTCAGCCGTCTTGTTCTCTATTGTTATTTTTCATTGTTGGTTCTATTTTCTTACCTTGCTTGGCTGTGTACATATGTAAGAGCCAGTGGAGGAAACATTCCCACGCCTCATCTTACTGGTATGATGTCTGCATTGTTGACAAAGATAAAACCTTGAACTTGCACGTGGACTTTGAACATCAATTGTGTAAATTGGGGACCATGCCATTCCAATAATCAGGATCAATCCAGCTGTTTAAAGGGCCAAGGTCTGCCCACCCTAGGCCTACACACACAATTATGGCTCATCTACTGCTGCTGGAAAGCTATCGCTGATCGTTGCGCTGAGGGAAGGGAGCGCCAGGGAGACCATGCGACCTGTGTTGCCACACGGATCTGTGGTTTGCCTTATAAGGAGCTGGTGGGGCGTTGTCTGTAATGCTAATTCAGGTGTAACGAGCACGCGCGTTCATTTAAAAGAATCAGTGCATTCCTCATCGGGGGAGCTCAGCTGAGAACACATTTGGCGGTTTAAGAACACATTCCCCGCACGTTTCATGAATCCGGCGACAAGATTTCTTAAGTTGTCTTACGAGTTCGTAAGAAGATTATTTTAAGAAGACACTTAAGAAAATGTTCCAGAATGAGCGTCCATTGTCCTGTCATTTCAGCATCCTGCCACTCCCCACCTTGCCCCCACAGGTATCCTGAGCCCATCCCATCACCTGACTCTGGCCCCGCCCCAGTTAATAAACCTGACTCCTCCACATTCATCTGAGTGTTTGCTCTACTCAACCTGTTTTCCACATTCCCTCATTAGACCCAGTATATAAGACCTGCCTTATTCCCCTTGTCTTTGTCAGATATGTTTTTGCAGCGGAGCTTAGTGTACCTTCACTCTTACTTTTCTGACTCGAATCCGCAAGTTATTATTTCTCGACTCTGATTCCTTGCCTGATCCCTGCTGTTTTGACGCCTGATTATCTGATACCCTGCTACCGTTACAGAAGTTGCCTATCAACCATTTGATTGTTGCACTTGTGAAACTCAGTGTTTTAAAGTACATCATTAAAACCACTGCGTTCAGTAATATGCCTTATCAGATACACACCTGTAAATAATTCGGACCACAAAATGACAACCCACTTGGATCACAATCCAAATCAATGCTTTGAGGTTTGTGCTTGACTTATAGTCACTATAAAGCTGACTCTGTAAGCCAGTGCAGTATGACACCTGGGTCTTACAATTCATGTACCATCAATTATGACTACAGTAGAAGGAAAAAATTTATTTTCTAAAGTTTTCATTGCATGTTTTTAATAATAATGTCTCTATTGAGGCCATAATGTAGTTGTCAAATTTTAAAAATACATAAGCCTTCTATCCATGTATTAAAAACAAGTCCTGCAGACTCATGGATTACTCCAAAATCTGATTGAACGCGCTCCCTGTAATCTCTCTGGATATCTTGTGGTCATTATTGCACGCTTCCCCAAGCGCATCTAAGAACCATGTTGTTCTAACTAAATGTACACGTTCTCCAAAGCCCATCAAAGAAACCTGTTGTTCTAAACTAAATGTAACACGTTCCCAAGCGCATCTAAGAAACCATGTTGTCTAACTAAATGTAACACGTTCCCCAAGCGCATCTAAGAAAACCATGTTGTCAACTAAAATGTAACACGTTCCAAGCGCATTCTAAGAACCATTGTTGTTTCTAACTAAATGTAACACGTTCCCCAAAGCGCATCTAAGAACCATGTTGTTCTAACTAAATGAAACACGTTCCCCAAGCGCATTCTAAGAACCATGTTTGATTCTAACTTAAATGTAACACGTTCCCCAAGCGCATCTAAGAAACCATTTGTTCTAACTTAAAATGTTAACACGTTTCCCCAAGCGAATCTAAGAAAAACCATGTTGTTCTAAATAAATGTAACACGTTCCCCAAGCGCATCTAAGAAATCATGTTGTTCTAACAAAAATGTTAGCACGGTTCCCCAAGCGCATCTAAAGAACCATGTTGTTCTAACTAAATGTAACACGTTCCCCAAGCGAGCACTAAGAACCATGTTGTTCTAACTAAAATGGTAACACGTTCCCCAAGCGCATCTTAAGAACCCATGTTGTTCTTAAACTAATGTTTTTTTTAACACGTTCCCCAAGCCGCATCCTCAGAAAAAACCATGTTGTTCTAACTAAATGTAACACGTTCCAAGCGCATCTCAGAACAATGTTGTTCTAACTAAAATGTAACACGTTCCCCAAGCGCATCTCAGAACCATGTTGGTTTCTAAACTAAATGTAAACACGTTTCCCCAAGCGCATCTAAGAACCATGTTGTTCTAACTAAAATGTAACCACTCCCCAAGCGCATCTAAGAAACCATGTTGTTCTAACTAATGGTAACCACGTTCCCCAAGCGCATCTAAGAACCATGTTGTTCTAACTAAAATGTAACACGTTCACCAAAGCGCATCAAGACCATTTGTTCTAAACTAAATGTAACACGTTTCCCCAAGCGCATCTAAGAACCATGTTGTTTAACTTAAATTGTAAGCTTTTAGTCTAATCTATGAACACAACAACGCGGGACAAGCTTTGTTTGTGGGACATCATGCGGCTCTATTGCAAGGGGCGTTGGTCTTAAGAAAATCAGCAATCTTATTGGTATTATTCTCCGCGTGACTGACAGGGTGGAAAAGGTTTTCCATTCACTGGGCGATCGCCTCTTCTTTAGTATGTTGTTATCCGCCGCGTCGGCTTTTATATTTTGATGCTGAAGAGAAGAACGGTTTTGGATCGTTTGAAGTTGACTTATGTTGGCTAAATATTATGCTAATAAAACTAGTTAACATTAGCTAGTTATCATTGACAGTTACTAACCTAAAACTTACCGTTGGCATAAATTGCAGGGGTGTGCGTTTTCAGGTTGCCTCTTGAGGTTTGTTGTGTTCATTCCACGCGTGAGTGTGTGAAGGCCACATGGTTCTCTCCCGTTTATTTACGGTGCATTGTGTTTTTATTTTCTGTCAAGTTTAATTAAAGTGATGTCCATTATATTCTATTTCTTCTTTTTTCTTCCAGTTACCGAGTGCTTGAAACTTGAGCCATCATATAACGTTGTTAGGGCGTCACTTGCATGTCTGGGCTCTCAGGGAGCGCGAGGATGGATACAGGACGGGGGCAACATTCAACCAATGATATGAAGGAATGCACTGCACTAAGGTGCATGCAAAGTTTTGAAAAAATTTAATTCATTCAATTTTGAATGTCCGTTAGTCCACCACTAACATTGAGTCTCGTCTTGTCTCGTTCAACGAAAGTAAAAAATAGATTTAGTCACAGTTTTTATTTCAAAGATTCCGTTTTTCGTGACGTCAACGTCAACGTTCTTATCATGGGCAAAAAATGTTGTTAACGCATATTTTTCGTCAAACATTTTGTTAACGAAATTAACACTGACACACATACATAATACTATACATACAGTATATAATGACATGTGACACTTATATAATGACATCACATATTGTATATTAGAAAGACACACACTTTGTGACAGGTTGACATACCAGACCAGGAGCCAGAAGATACATATACTATTAACTCCAGTTATTATTGAATGATTACATGTGTGCTGATTCTGTCATCAGTATAGTAGTATAGTATATGGGAGAGGACAGCGCAGGAGCTACAGAGACGCGCAAACAAAAACATTTATTATTGTAGCCGGCGGCCTTAAGCTAACTATCTGAGACGGCTAAGCTAATGACTACATCCTCAAGCCACCTATAATGCCTGCAGTGCCCCGGGAGGACAGCAAACTCCTGCTTTTCAGTTTTACGAGTCGTTCTCCCCACTCTGTCCAGCTTTATGATGGCTAATCAATCCAGAAAGCTTAAGGATCGCCCAGTGCATCCCCTTCGCGAGCACGATAGTGTGGGACAAACAGCTACCTGTCCGACCCACGTCCTGCTCCACACCGGGCCATGAAGTAAGCTGGGGCTGAGGTGGTGGTGCGCGGGCAGCCAAAAAGAGGCTTCAGCCCCCCCCTCGCCTCAACCTCTCCAAACCGCTATTGCTGGCCCTGGCTGATGAGGCTGTCGGCGGCTTGGACTCTCCAATCTGTTTGAACGTACGACCCTGCTTCAGGCAGCCCCTTCTCGTCGGGCCTCTCGAGCCCTGTTGACATCCTGACTTCCCACCTTCTGGTGCCGGGACGTACGAGGTGGACAGACTCTGCTGAGCAACTCCTCCCCCAGACCTTCCTCCTCTGACTGTGACGGCGGCGGCTCGGAGGTTTGCCGCCTCAGTGTGGGAATTCAGCGACCATCCTCCCAGTTGGCGACCTCCTCTTGCCCGACTGATGATGGCTTAAGGGGAACCGTGTATTTCGGCACTTTTCTGGGACCATCACAGCTGGGCAATATGCCTCCTCCTCCGGGGCTGGACCGCCGTCTCGCCACTCAACCTAACCATCCCGGCCACGCAGCGTGGACTCTGCACCTTCCGCTAGTGAGGTCCTCTCCCCCCTAATCCACTTCTTCCATCCTACCACCTTGATAATGTAGGTGACAGCCATAACCAGGAGCTTTCGCTTTTTTTAACGCCACCACACACTTGTTCCTTGGATCCCACAGTACCCGGTCCATCTGGATTTAAACTTCCTGGGCTCTGGCAATCACTTCCCACCCTTCCATTAAAACCGAGGTATTAGTCCATGGTGGCAGTAACGACACAGCTCTGGTCGGGCAGTCTGAGCTGACAAAGAAGAAATTTTAAGGACTTGTTCAACCTTTTAAAAAAACTGTGGGAAGCGTGTTTTTATCAGTGGTCTCTCCCGACGCTATCCCACTGGAATAGAGGGCTTTTAGCAGACCTTATTTCGCCTTAGCTCATGGCTCCATGTCCGCCGCAGAACCCACAACTTTGCTTTTATCGACAATTTTAATCTGTTTTGGAACCGCTCCTCCTTCTACAAGGCCGATGGAGTCCATCCGAACAAGCTAGGTAGCTGTATCCTAGCGGATAGCATCAAATACACTGTCCAGTCTGCTCCACATGACTGACTGTTTACTACACACGCCCCCTCCCCTCGGAGTCTTCTTCTCCACCCACAGTGGTAACCCACAGTCCCACTCTACTCACCAGCTCCCCCCGCTGGCCTCTTTCTCCCACTGATGCACTGCTAGTCCCTTCCTCCATCCATTCCATCTATTGTTACTGTGCAGAGAAAATGTAGGCCTAGGCCTAGTGTTGGTTAGCCTGGAAATCCAGACCCACATCTAGAAAGCTGAGCAAATTCAAATTGTGCTCTCGCGAGAACTCTGGATTTCCAGGGTAAGTGTTGGTTGCAATCATAATAATTTGGTTAACATCCTAGTAAAGTCCTTGATTTATACAGAGTTGGACATGCATGTTATATGGCACTGTTTAAATGTGAGACACTCAACAAATTAAGAGTTTTTAATCAATGATTTCATCTCTTGAAAAAATTAGCATTTTATTTTCCTTGTGGAAACCTGGCTTAAGAGTGATGGAGCTGCAACTCTCATCGAAACCTGTCCACCTAACTATCATTTTTTCTATCAGTAAGACAAGACGAGTGGTATACTGCTATATTCTCCAATCAGTTTAGTTGTACTGAGATTTTGATTTGAGGAAAATTATCTTTTGAATACCTGACTATTTGCTTAAAGCTAATCAGATGTGCTTATTTAAACACTATACAGCCACCATAAGCATCTTCAATATTTCTCTCTGAATTTCTCTGAAGCTTTATTGTCAATTATCCTTACTAGTTATGTCCGATAACATATTTGGAGATATTGAATATCCATATCAATAATAGTACTGACTCTGAAAAGCCGTGAAATTTTATGAATCTCTAGATAGCCTAGGATGTAACTTCAACATGTTACTGAAGTTATCATCATTAGGTATTAATACCTTACTTGGTAACTATCGCAAGGATAAGCATTGATAATATCTTTCAGTGTCTGACAATCTTCTCTCT
>PIJE02003445.1:0-24406 GCA_002895965.2 Coryphaenoides rupestris | reverse complement strand
CGCCACAGCATGTAGGCCCCGAGACGTCTGAGTCTGCTGGGTCCATTATTGGTCGGATCATTCTGTCATGGGAGTTGGCAGTAGGACCCAATTGCAGACTCAGGACTCGGGGTTTTGTGGTGGAATAAATGTTATTTATTACCGTGATGACGGGTAGATGAACAGACAGGCAGGTGATGAACAGACAGGCAGGTGAGGAACAGGCAGGTAGAAATCCAACGTGGTTGTATGTCAAATTACAACTGGAGACAAGACATACAAATGACAAAACATAGACAATGATCCGACACTCGTGGGTGGAAAGCCGGGGCTTTTATGCCGTGACTAATTGTTAATTGCGGACAGCCGCGAACATAGCGCAGGTGCCGCTAATCGTCCAGGGGCGGCACTGGCGCCCGGGAGCCCCGCTAACCCTCCAGGGGCGGCATTGGCGCCCGGGAGCCCGGAGCCACGATCGTGATCGTGACAGTACCCCCCCCTCAACGGGAGCCTCCTGGCGACCCACGATGAGCGGGCCGGCACCGTCGGGTGGACGACCCGGAGGCTGGGCGGAGGACGAGCAGGGACCCTCCGGCGGACGACCCGGAGGCTGGGTGGAGGCCGAGCAGGGACCCTCAGGCGGACGACCCGGAGGCTGGGCGGAGGCCGAGCAGGGACCCTCAGGCGGACGACCCGGAGGCTGGGCGGAGGCCGAGCAGGGACCCTCAGGCGGGCGACCCGGAGGCTGGGTGGAGGACACCGGCGCCGTCGGAGCGGGGACCGGGGCTGGCTGGCACCTGGGAGCAGGTACTGGTGGGAGCTGCTGTGGTCCAGCCGGGACCGGGACCAGGGATGGGTGGGACCTGGGAGCAGGGACTGGTGGGCGCTGCCGTGGTGCAGCCGGGACTAGGACCAGGGATGGGTGGGACCTGGGAGCAGGGACTGGTGGGAGCTGCTGTGGTGCAGCCGGGACCAGGACCAGGGATGGGTGGGACCTGGGAGCAGGAACTGGTGGGCGCTGCGGTGGTGCAGCCGGGACCAGGACCAGGGATGGGTGGGACCTGGGAGCAGGTACTGGTGGGAGCTGCTGTGGTCCAGCCGGGACCGGGACTCGGGGTGGCTGGGACCATGCAGTAGGGACCGGCAGGAGCTGCTGTGGTCCAGCCGGGACCGGGACTCGGGGTGGCTGGGACCATGCAGAAGGGACCGGCAGGAGCTCACCACGGTAAATAAAGACCGCTTCACTCTGCAAAACCCCGAGTTCTGAGTCTTGCGATTGGGTCCTACTGCCACCTCCCATGACATTGAAGACAAACTACTATGGTTAAGAGGAACTGCCTTGTCTTTCTGTTGCACAGTAGGATATACTTGGCCAAATGACCTTGTCGGGTTATATCGATGCTCTCAGAAATATTCAAATTTGTGCCATTTGTTTTTACCAGTGGCATGAACTGTATTTGCTGTAGTGGCAGGATGTCCCACGCAGCTTGAACGCAACACTGGGTGGTTATGTAATGGGGAAATTGGGCTTGGTGAACCTTTTCACAATCACAAGCCTACAGCTGTCAAATTGCACTCAATATTGTTTTGAGAATTATTTAAGGTAATTTTTATAATACAAAAAAAGTAAAAAGTGTGCGTAGGTATACACACTTGGTTGTCTAAAACAAATGGATTTCTCTTGGAGAAGGGGTCATGCATGTCATTTGTATATTTAATTTAAGAGCAAATGTCCCTGCTTGGGTACAGAGCCCAACATGCAGCTCAAGTCATTGACCATTTTCTTTGCAGCCCCAGTAATGTCGGGCATTGTCGCCGCCAGCACCGAGACCCCTGCTGCCCCGAGCGCTGAGAAGACGCCTCTGAAGGCGTGCTGCGCCTGTCCAGAGACCAAGAAGGTCCGGGATGCTTGGTAAGACTCTCCACCACCTCCACCCCTCGGTCCCCCAAAGGCTCCATGATGAGCTGTGACCAGTAGCCATTGACTCATGGTTTTTAAGGCTATGAAATTGTTCACAAAGAAAGTAGGGCTGGCTGATCTGGCAAAAAATATAATCAGGTATTATGTATCTATTTTTTATATTATGTTTTTCATTAGTTTAACTTTAGAACAGTTTATTAACACAAATAATGCAAACATGCTGTAATAGCCTTAATAAAAACACACCTTCAGAGATATCTCAGATGTTTTTTGAGGTAGACAAAAATAGTAAAACAAGTGGCTCAAATGCCCTGTGCAACTTTAAGATAAAGTACAAAATATGAATTATGAAGTTGTTTAATGTTTTAGAGGTAGACATTAATCGAAGGTGCAAAATGTAAACATTTACAATTAAAAAAATAAACTTAACTGTGTAAAAAAAACCAACACTGCAAACATGCAACAAAAGTACAATTGCACATTCAAGTACAACTAATAATAATACGAAGTAATATAGTGGTTTTACATCTCTTAAATTATGTAAAGTCATTATGCTGCACATTTTAGCTTGTGCACATGATTTAACCCTATTATAGGTTTGGTTTTTTTGCCAAGAATGGCATGTCTTTTGCAAGGAAGTACGTTACTGCATTATTTATATCTGCGCTTCTTTTTGAACGTCTTTCATACGGGGAAATGGCAGCAAAAGATTGTTTCGGCACAACCCGACTGCTACTTGTGGAAGGGCTTTCTTGGCTCCGCAGCCCCATGCTCTCGGTGTAGTCACTGGGGTGCTACGGTTTCAGGTTCTTCAATAGGTTCCTCGTGTTTCCCGTCTTGGTAGACACCGTCCAACGACATGTTTTTCGGTCGTTTTTTGCACCTTGTCGTTTTTAAAGTATCCAAACCAGTTCCGTGTAATAGACTTCGAGGTGCTTTTTACCTTTCGTTCCTCGCCGGTTTCATTCATGCTTTCTTCACGTTGCTGTTGGTAAACAATGACTCTTGCGGTGGTATAAATGGGCGTGTCTAGCCAGAACACTACAGACCGATTGGCTGTCGCGTTATTTTGGCTGTGCCAATCGCAGCGAATGGGCGTGTCGAGACGAACACTGCAGACTGATTGGCTGTTGTCGCGTTTATTTCCGGTGTGTCATGATGCTGCTGTCAGATCTATCCAGATCGAGAAAAATCGAGAAGGCTTATAGATCGACAAATATTTAATCGCGATCTTGATATGAGATCGATTAATCGCCCAGCCCTAAAAGAAAGTATTCTCACATCAATAAAAGATGGCCAAGAAGGAAATGGAATTATGGGTCTGTTCATTTTGGGTATGGCATTGCACTAGTATGGACAACTAGTAAAGTAAATGGATTGACCATGCTGGTGCTCCGACAGATGTGCAATGTTAAAATGACAGGAACAGGAAGTTTCTAAACCCTGCTACTGACTTGTCTGTGAAAAAGGTCAATGTCCTGACTGCTCGACCAGGCCATCCAGCCTAGTGCCTAGACGGTCGCTCCCAGGCTAGCGGTTGGCGCTAAAACACAAGCGTAGGGTTGAAGATCACTTCAACAACTCTGATCCCCGACGCATGTGGCAGGGCATACAGGCCATCACGGAATATCGCTTTAAGCTGTCACATCCACGAATGTTCTCCAGAGATCCATAATATGGGCGGGCAAAAATGTAAGGGTTGCTTGGGGAAATTCCAACCTCATCTCTTGTTTTTATCAGAAGTTCCACAGACTCTTGTACGTTTGTTGGAAACAGCACTGGTACCTTGCGGCCTCTTTTCCCCCGGATTTCCACCCTGATGAGATTCTGACACAATTTCTTTTCAAATGGTGACAGGCTCTTCAGAATTTCATCATGCATACTGCGTTTGTTTCTCAGCAGGTATGTCTGTACTTCCATCCTTGAAACTTCTCCTTCGCGACGTCGATTAAATAAAATCAGCTGTGTCGACTTACTTCTCTGGTGTTTAGTATCTACTTGTATCTACTAGTATTTACTTTGTTATCTACCCTGTGGCTTGTAAAGGTCAATGGACCCAACAACAGCTGTTCCACACCCACCCTCCCTCCTCAGATACTAGCCTGCCAGTGGAGAGAGAGGGGGGGGGTACATTTATAGAAGGGATATGGGGTTCAGGATATTCTCTCTCTGTAACCATCACCAACACACAGCTGCTGAACAGCAGACATTTAGCTGCCAGCCATTTTACATTCATGAATTTTTTTGTAAATGAAAATCTGAGTATTACTATAATAATAACAGATATAACTACAGTACACTAGTTCAAGCAGTTCAAGCAGGCCAGTATCTCCCGTACCTGCCCCCCCACGGCAGCAGATTTCTCCAGGCAGTGTTAGTAGGAGCTGTGCAGGCCAGACAGGCCAGACATGCACTTGGAGCCCTGTTCCGTACTTACATGGAGCTGGAGAGGGGGACGCAGTGTGTTAGCTTCACCCCCCTTCCTCTCCCCTCTCTACCTCAAATAATCCCTCTCACTGCCATAGTCCATCAGCGACCCCGCCACGTCCGCAAAGTCCTCCAGGATCAGACTGCTGGAGTCCTCACCGGGGGAGAACGCCGCGTTGGAGAGCGATGGTTCGGGCTCGTGGTCCAGGGAGTCATCTTGGGACGTGGTCCTGGGGCCTTGCTTGTGGTAGTTCTGGGAGTTCTGGTAGTCGGGTGTCGTCGGTTCATCGGGTCCCAGCAGCAAGTCCTGCCGCTGGTCAGGCCCGTCGCCGGACCCCCGTTGGTCCCGGGGGGCATTCCCGCTGCTGTCGCTGCAGCACGAGGCGCCTGCGGGGGGGGCCAGCAGCACGTGGTAGAGGCTGGGCAGGCGGATGTCGAGCCGCACACCGCTCTTGACAAACAGCTTGTTGTTGAGGGCATACAGCTTCTCGGCGATGTCGAAGCCGAGCATGACGGAGAAGACGTGCGCCACGTAGCGCTCCCGTGACAGCAGCAGGTAGAGATGCCGGCGATGCCAAGACACGTAGCGGCAGTCCTCCTCCGCTGTCAGGGTCACCTGGGGGTCAACGAGGTCCACAGGATCTGTCAATCACTCTCTCTGACCCCAAACTCAGTAATTGGAAGAATATGGCAATTCTTCTTGGAGCATGCAGGTTACAGGTTCATTATTTTTTTCATGACTGCACTGTTTTTTTTTCCAGCTACACAAGCAAAAATCAGCTTTTCATCGCTAACTAGCATCTTAGGGAAAACCAACCTGGAAGTTTCCCTCTTCATTGGGTCGGAGGGACTCCCACTCTGGGGAGTCCAGGAACTGGTGCTGGTGGATGTAGTGGAGGAACTGACCCTCCAGAGTTACACAGATCCTGAAGGGGACATTTTTCCTTTTTTTAAACAAAAGCTTTTATACGAGTAAACTTAAACTAACAAAAGGCATAAAAAAAGAGAGGAAGAGATGGGAGAGAGAGAGAGAGAGAGAGAAGAGAGAGAGGATAAGAAGAGAGAGAGAGAAGAAGAGAGAGAGAGAGAGAGAGAGAGAGAGAGAGAGAGAGAGAGAGAGAGAGCGAGAGAGGGAGAGAGACAGAGAGAGAGGGATAAGAAAAAGAGGGGAGCGATAGAGAGATAAGAGGAGAGAAAATATTAGTGGAGAAAGGGAGGAGTGAGAGCAAGAGAGACATTTCCTTAATGTCATCCTTGTACGTCAGATCTATCCCAGCCCCACAAGCCCCTGTACAGCTCTTCTCCTCATTAACTCCCAAACTGCCCACAGGGGTGTCTCCATTTCCTCACCAGGCCCTCTGTATTCTGTCTGTGTGTCTTCTCTCCCACTTGCTACTTCCATCATGTGCATTCCCCTTGGCCGTTTCCTAGCGTTTGTCATTTAATTAAATAATTCATTAAAATGATTTAAGATTCTCTAAAACTATGAAATTTATAAGTGCAATGCAATCAGGTAATTTTTTTGTTGCGCTGCTCTGCTCAGTATGAATTTCATGTGAGATCTGATCTGTGGATGGCCTTTATGTGCCACTGAATACCTTGAATTGAAAACTATGGAATTGGAGTTGGAGTTTCTCAACCCATGCCTGTCCTGCCCGACCAGCTTCTGCCGTGTTTATGAAGAAACGCTCTAAACTCCACCAGCCTCTGGTCTTGTGATAAGCTTCTCTCCTGGTTCACTTCATGCTAGGCAACAGTAACAGCCGTCACCTTCAAGGTCAAAGCTAAACCCAGGAAGCTATCCCTCAGCCGCTACTGCTGTTATATCCTTAACCATTTATGGAGGCTTCAGCCAACATGGTTGCATACAGAGGAAGTGGTTTTTCTCATTCCTACTAAAGTCAGGTCAATATTTGATCGTTGTCTTTATTTACAAAACATCGTGAACACCTCGTCGTGTTTCTAGTGGTCTATATGTAAAGCACCTGAAATGCTCATTTTACCATGTATGCATGTCCTGACAAATTTCTTGATTGTAATTACTTGTACCGTATGTGTGAGCTACTCAACAGATTCTGATTAGCCTCTCGATAGCTGCAGTCTCAAAGGCCAACCGTGATTTGCAATGCGCAATTGTGAATTATTTCCTCTTATTTCCCCTTGTTTACAAAGTTGAATACTACAGTGCGCAAGAGCACCACCATCGGAGACTGCACCAGGCACGCAAAGGACAGGGATGTATAATATAGAGCCTACATAGGAAACTCTGAATGTGAAATGTCTGTGTGTAAACATGACTACTACTACTACTCATAATAATAAGAAACTCCCAGCTCACCTCCCAGAGAGCAGGAAGGAGAGCTGATCAATGGGAGTCTTGCCCTCCAGGGCGTATGTCTCCCCCGCCTTCAGCTCCAGCACCCTGTTTTCGAAGGCCCCGGACACCTCCTGGAAGACCTCCACGGGCACGCCCAGGGGCAGGTACACGGCCTGGTACAGGCTGGTGATCTCCTCGCTGGGCAGGCCCTGCTTCCGCAGCCGGTAGATGGAGGTGGCAGATCTGGGCCAGGCAGGCCAGCATGAGCAGCAGGTTCCAGGTGAACACGTCCATGCCACACACGGTCAGCCAGCCCCACAGCTGCATGCACAGGAAGGAGGGCACCATGAAGCCGAAGATGAAGAGGCAGCCGTACGGCCCGCTGCCGCCCATGTAGCCCAGCAGCAGTATGGTGTTGCCTAGGTGATAGATGGCTCCCTCTGTGTTATTGGTCCAGCCATCGCAGAGCTGTTGACCATACAGGAGACCCCCGGCCAGGGAGGAGTTGTCTGAACTCATGGTGGAGATGCCCAATTTCGGTGATCCAAAACAGAAGAACCAGGTTCAGGTAGAAGGAATCCCCGGTCAAAAAAAACTGGTTGACCCAGGTGTATTTGTATGTTTCAAGTTTTACAGACAACTTTAAAAAGCTAGCTCTGGCCTAAAATGCATCGAAAAGGTCTTGATCACCTCAACTATGGTTGTTTATTTGAGCAGAAACCCATGTGGAATGTCCTCTCCTCTCATTATGCTCTCCGTTCCCTGACATGAGGTCCTTGTGTGCCCCGTATCGTTTCTCTCCGATGTGTTTCCCCTCTCCCGGCTAGGCTGCTCTGGAGGGCTAGCCCCCCAGACGCAGGGAGAGTGGTGTGGGGGGGAGAACTGGGACGGAGACAGATGAGGCGTGGTAACAGAACCCTAGCAGGATAACCATGTTTGGAATTGAAACCCAAGGAGAGGCGGACAGAACGCAGGCCTGCTACTTAACATAGCAGCGCGTCACTGGTGGCAGAGTAGGGCTGATAAAACGCTCGAGCGATGGGAGTGCGGGGAGGAAAGGCGCATGAAAACATTCGGTTTTTAAACACGGCACAGTGTTAACAAATACAGACAGCTATGCTCCGTTAGCCTTGGAGAGGCTGGGGCCGTGCATATATAGACTACGGTACATTGAAATAGGTGGAATACCACCGGAGCAGGTCAGATTTCAGAAAGGAGACAGCCCTGGGAACCCCCAGCTCTCTGGCTGGAAGACGCCTCTTACTGTGATGTGGAAATGTGGTCCACAGCCACATTTATACATCTAGATGCCGAGATCTAGACGGGGAAATGGAGCAGCTGACCACACTTTGTTTGATTTGGTTCAGACAATGCAATCAGAAAACTGAACATTTTATCAGATTAGTCAGAGCCAACTGATAGTTTAATACCTTGATTTAGAGATTAAAGCCAAATCTGGGACAGCGAGGCTTCAGACCTGCAAGAAAGGCTGACAAGCCAGTTTCCTGTATGTGTAGTTTTTAGTGGATAGGGAATTCAAGTGACAATTAGGCTAATGTTTAATTCAAAGTTTTGTCCAGCACACTGAATGGCAGGCTCTAGGGGCACCAGAGCAGAGAGGGAGGAATGCAGATATAAAGTGTTGACTCTAGCCGAGGGGTTATTTTAAGAACAAGTGCATACCAGGGACCACAACTGTGGTAAGCAACCCCTCTTCAGAGAGAAAGTACTGACCTTTAGTTGCCAGGCAGTGGACATTATGGGATACATTTGTGAAATTCAGTCATGCTGCAGCAGAAAGCACTTTTAATTCTCCAGCGTTCGTTGCACACGCCCCCCCCCCTTATTGTAGTGCTCACGGCCAAATTTGGGCAGGGGGAGAAGCAGGAGGGATGGATGAAAGTGTGCTTTCCAGTCTGCTTAATACACATTGGGCTACATTTCCTATTAATTGTGGCAATCTGGAATTTCACATCCACAAATGCCAAGTGGAGGAATATAAGGGCTTGAGGCAAAATGATTGAAATTAAATGTTCAGAAGTTGTTGTTAAAAGGTCAGATTTGACTTCAAAATTGAAGACTTGCCAGGAATACGGCTCATGGAAGAAGAGATGCTGTGGCTCATGTCAGACCTTCATGGGGATTATGCCAGACTGTTCATTTATTTTTAATACTCAGTGATCTGGCTTCACATTTTCTGTCCATAGTGCAAACACAAATTTTTTTTCAAAGTTTTATTAAATACCAAAAAAAAAAATTTAAAACATGAAAATATCCCCACCCTCACACAAAACACAAAGGCTCAGTGACAGACGTGCATCTCGTGCCATGATAAATAACTTCCAGATCCTCCAGTCACGCCAGCAACCTGCCAGAGAAAGAGACAAGTGTCACATCACAGCCCAGACAGGCCAAAAGCTGGGTCACCCATGTGCCATAGCTGAAGTCATGATGATGCAAGTGTGCAAGCAGAGAATATAACATTTTTATTTATAAAAAGTTTGACATGGATGCCTTTTGCTGAAATTAGTTGGGAGCAGAGTGATAAGGCCAATGATTTTGACATCTATTGCTTTCGGATTTCACCATTAGTGGAAATGATCATTAGGCCACCTCTGCAGCACTTATAATGGTGTTATACAATTACCCTGGCAAAATATGCCAGTTCCTGGGATTTAGATAATGTTGAGACCAATTGGATCCTTAATGCCAGTGCACCAAAATTAGATTGTGAATATGCATTACGGGGGACAAGAGAACATGGGCTGCAAGCCAACTAGAGTCAGAAAACCTTGTGTATGAAGCACTAGGGACAAAGTTTCAACAAGGTGGTCAGGTATAAAACCAGCCATGCCTACTCTTGGTTCATTGATGATTGACAGACCAGGTCTGGCTTGGGGGCTCAATATCACTTCTCACCAGCAAAGGTAGGCACTTGACCTTGAGTAGCGCTTCAACTACTCACTGGCATGCTTCACAGTTCAGCAAATATTAGCACATAAAGGAAACTTCTGAAGGGGAAAAAGGACATTAAATCCAAATTGGCTGCTCTTGGCGATACTCCCAAGTGCAGGCGTCATAGTCGAGCACGTACAGTTGTGTAGAGGACTTGAAAACTTTTTACTCACCATATATATACAAAGTTAAATCTTGAAACCGAGCGACCTCATGCATTCTTTATGGGCCTCGATGAGGGGCAAGCACTGGTCCTCTCCCCTTTCAATGATACTGGAGAGAGCAAACAATCACCACACAACACGAGTCATTAAATATTCACACGCAGCACAGACCTCATTATACCCAGTAAAGCCCCATTGTCCACGCTAAGCACAGCGCCAACCCAGTAAAGCCCATGTCCACCCCTTCAGACTAAGCCGGAGATTCTTAAAACCTCTGCATCCTCCCCGGACCAAGCTTTTTGATGTCTTCTGATAGAGGCAACGTTTGGGGGCTGTTCCATTTCTTCTGGTACAGGGTTTTCAGTGCGTTGGATGACACATGTGTTGTCCATTCTAGTTCAATTAATTTGATGAACTGTTCCGCCCTTCCCTTTAAGGCATTGTCCTCTTGACGCAGAGCCTCTCCTTGCACAATATGCGACACCTTCACAAGGGAGTGGCGCAGTTTCAGTGCTGTTGAGGGAACTGAGAATCATACATAGCCTGTCCACGCTAAGCCACAGCGCCAACCACTAGCCTGGGCGCGACCGTCTAGTCACTAGGCTGGTAGAGCAGTCAGGACATTGACCTTTTTCACAGATGAGTCAGTAGCAGGGTTTAGAAACTTCCTGTTCCTGTCATTTTAACATTGCACATCTGTCGGAGCACCAGCATGGTCAATCTATTTACTTTACTAGTTGTCTATACTAGTGCACTGCCATACCCAAAATGAACAGACCCATAATTCCATTTCCTTCTTGGCCATCTTTTATTGATGTGAGAATACTTTCTTTTAGGGCTGGGCGATTAATCGATCTCATATCAAGATCGCGATTAAATATTTGTCGATCTATAAGCCTTCGATTTTTCTCGATCTGGATAGATCTGACAGCAGCATCATGACGCACCGGAAATAAACGCGACAACAGCCAATCAGTCTGCAGTGTTTGTCTCGACACGCCCATTCGCTACGATTGACGATTGGCACAGCCAAAATAACGCGACAACAGCCAATCGGTCTGCAGTGTTTTGGCTTGACACGCCCATTTATACCACGGCACGAGGCGTTGTTTACCAACAGCAACGTGAAGAAAGGACAACAGCATGAGTGACACGGCGAGGAACGAGAGTAAAGCACCTTCGCGAAGTCTATGATATGGAACTGATTTGGTTACTTTAAAAACGACAAGGCGCACAAAACGATTGTCTGCGTCTACATGTCGTTGGACATGTCTCCCAAGACGGGAAACACGAGCAACCTATTGAAGCACCTGAAACGGTAGCGCCCAGCGACTACCCATGGGGCTGCGGAGCCAAGAAAGCCCTTCCACAAGTAGCAGTCGGGCTGTGCCGAAACAATCCTTTGCTGCCATTTCCCCGTACGAAAGACGTTCAAAAAGAAGCGGATATAAATAATGCAGTATCGTACTTCATTGCGAAAGACATGCCATTCTGGCAAAAAAAACCCCTATAATAGGTTAAATGATGTGCACAAGTTAAAATGTGCAGCATAATGACTTTACATAATGGTTTACAGTGTTTACAGATTTCATTTAAGAGATGTAAAACCACTATTATTTTTTATTATTACAGTTGTACTTGAATGTGCCTTGTTTACTTTTGTTGCATGTTTGCAGTTTTGAGTGTTTTTTTTTTTTTTTTTTACAGTCAAGTTTCTTTTTTTAATTCTTTATGTTTACATTTTGCACCTTTTACCAATTTTGCACCTTTTATTAATGTCTACCTCTAAAACATTTAACCACTTCATAATTCATATTTTGTACTTTATTTTATCTTAAAGTTGCACAGGGCATTTGAGCCACTTGTTTTACTATTTTTGTCTACCTCGAAAAACATGTGAGATTGAGATCTCTGAAAGGTGTGTTTTATTAAGGCTATTACAGCATGTTTGCAGTGTTTAATATTTACATTATTTTTGTTAATAAACTGTTCTAAAGTTTAACTAATGAACCCTCTGGTGTCTTCTTCATTTGTCATTATCAGGATACTCTTCAAACTGGCAGCATTATCAAATTATATATTGTTATAAAAAAATACAAAATAAAATACCCAAAAAATCGAAAATCGATCAATATGGGAATTTTTTTTAAATACTGATTCTATATTTTGCCAGATCGGCTAGCCCTACGTTCTTGGTGAACAATTTCATAGCCTCAAAAACCCTGAGTCAAGGCTACTGGCCACAGCTCATCATGGAGCTTTTGGGGGACCGAGGGGTGGAGAGTCTCACCAAGCATCCCGGACCTTCTTGGTCTCTGGACAGGCGCAGCACGCCTTCAGAGGCTTCTTCTCAGTGCTCGGGGCAGCAGGGGTCTCGGTGCTGGCGGCGACAATGCCCGACATTACTGGGACTGCAAAGAAAATAGTCAATGACTTGAGTTGCATGTTGGGCTCTGTACCCAAGCAGGGACATTTGCTCTTAAATTAAATATACAAATCACATGCATGTGACCCCTTCTCCAAAATAAATCCATTTGTTTTAGACAACCAAGTGCGTGTGTATATATACACACACACACACACACACACACACACACACTCTTTACTTTTATTTTTTTTTATTATAAAAATTACCTTAAATAATTCTAAAAAAAATATTTGGAGTGCAATTTGACAGCTGTAGGCTTGTGATTATGAAAAGGTTAACCAAGCCCAATTTCCCCATTACATAACCACCCAGTGTTGCGTTCAAGCTGCGTGGGACATCCTGTCACTACGACCTTCCCACTGAAATGCGACCATACGTCGGTCATCCACGCGTCCGGCGTGCAAATACAGTTCATGCCACTGGTAAAAACAAATGGCGCATATTTTAATATTTCTGAGAGCATCGATGTAACCCGACAAGGTCACTTGGCCAAGTATGTCCTACTGCGCAACAGAAAGACAAGGCGCTTCCTCTTAACCATAGTAGTTCTTCTTCCGTGCATGTTGAACACAAGTCGGGTAGACATTGTAGACTTAAACGCACACACAACAACATGACATGACCAGTTAAGTACAACAAAAAGTATATCAGCACAGAGACTTATTTACAACAGTTAACGAATATAATAACACATAACAACGCAGATTGCTCACATGGTTGAGGAGGCAGACGTGAGTGTGAACGTGACTCAAGTTCAAGCTCTGCGCAGCCGCAGTCGGTAGTGAGGATACGCGTGTGTCCTGTCCTTATTATGCGCAGGTCACTAGAGGGACCGGGGCGTCTGGGAGTTGTAGTCCTGAGACGCACACAGCAGACGGTGTGTGCTGCTGTGCTGACATCTGATTTCAATTTAGTGAGGGCCCACCTCACAGCTTGGGGGTGTTGGTGGGGGCCAGGGGGGCGCGGCCCCGACTGAACCGCGGAGGCTGGAGCCCGTCATCACTTCCTGTGGAGCCGGACAGAAATAACCGTTAATCTTTTGTGAAAGACTGGATTTAGATCGTTTGAGAAGGTTTCCACATTGTGACCACAAAGAGCTTGGAGGGGAACACAACAGATGCTGCAGCACTCACATCACATGTAATGTCTCTTATATCAGTGGCTCATAACAACCTCAGCCTCACGTTATGCACGCTGCCAACAGATTCACTCAAGGCTCACAATCGGGACAAACTCCAGTTCATTTGATTCGTGTGAACACTGTGTACCTTAGTCCAACTTTTCAAGTGGACTATGGTTTCTACTCTGTTGTCTAGTCTCTACTCTGGTCTCTACTCTGTTGTCTAGTCTCTACTCTGGTCTCTACCCTGGTGTCTAGTGTCTACTCTGGTGTCTAGTCTTTACTCTGGTGTCTAGTCTCTACTCTGGTCTCTACCCCGGTGTCTTGTGTCTACTCTGGTGTCTAGTCTTTACTCTGGTGTCTAGTCTCTACTCTGGTCTCTACCCCGGTGTCTTGTGTCTACTCTGGTGTCTAGTCTTTACTCTGGTGTCTAGTCTCTACTCTACTCTCTACAAGGGTCATCGCAAGGGTTGGGGTGCCTGATTGCAAGGGTCGGGGTGCTAACCACGGTGTCCAGGCCAAACTCCCAACCTGGCTCTTGTTTGAACATAACCACCTTCCTCACCTCTCCACTCTGATAGCCAGTGTGTGGTGAACTTTCTGCATACTTCTGCATGTGCTTCTTTTTGCTGCCATGCATCACCCAGGCAGGTTCTACTCACTGGTAGTGTCATACCATCCCCCCACACACCCACAGGCGCACACACACACACACACACTATTTGGTGCATTGAGTCTTGAAAAGCACTGTGTAAATGCAATGAACTATTACTTCTCTGGTGTTTAGTATCTACTTGTATCTACTAGTATTTACTTTGTTATCTACCCTGTGGCTTGTAAAGGTCAATGGACCCAACAACAGCTGTTCCACACCCACCCTCCCTCCTCAGATACTAGCCTGCCAGTGGAGAGAGGAGGGGGGGGAGGGGGGGGTACATTTATAGAAGGGATATGGGGTTCAGGATATTCTCTCTCTGTAACCATCACCAACACACAGCTGCTGAACAGCAGACATTTAGCTGCCGGCCATTTTACATGAATACATTTTTTTATAAATGAACATCTGAGTATTACTGTAATAATAACAGATACAACTACAGTACACTAGTTCAAGCAGTTCAAGCAGGCCAGTATCTCCCGTACCTGCCCCCCCACGGCAGCAGATTTCTCCAGGCAGCATTAGTAGGAGCTGTGCAGGCCAGACAGGCCAGACATGCACTTGGAGCCCTGTTCCGTACTTACATGGAGCTGGAGAGGGGGGCGCAGTGTGTTAGCTTCACCCCCCTTCCTCTCCCCTCTCTACTTCAAATAATCCCTCTCACTGCCATAGTCCATCAGCGACCCTCACGTCCGCTAAAGTCTCCAGGATCGACCTGCTAGTCCTCACTGGAATGAACGCCCGTTGAGAGTATGCGATGGTTCCGGGTCGTTGTCCGGGATTGCTTCGGACTGGTCCTGGCTGGCTTGCTTGTGCTTCTGGTGTTCTGGGTATCGGTGTCTGCTCGGCTTCATCGTAGTCCCAGCAGCACAGTCCTGCCGTTGTCAGCCGTCGCCCGGCCCGTTCGGTCCGGGGAGCATTCCCACTGCTGTCACTGCTGCGCGAGGCGCCTGCGGGGGGTGCCAGCAGCACGTGGTAGAGGCTGGGCAGGCGGATGTCGAGCCGTACTCCGCTCTTGACGAACAGCTTGTTATTGAGGGCATAGAGCTTCTCGGCGATGTCGAAGCCGAGCATGACGGAGAAGACGCGTGCCACATAGCGCTCCCGTGACAGCAGCAGGTAGAGACGCCGGCGACGCCAAGACACGTAGCGGCAGTCCTCCTCCGCTGTCAGGGTCACCTGGGGGTCAACGAGGTCCACAGGATCTGTCAATCACTCTCTCTGACCCCAAACTCAGTAATTGGAAGAATATGGCAATTCTTCTTGGAGCATGCAGGTTACAGGTTCATTATTTTTTTCATGACTGCACTGTTTTTTTTTCCAGCTACACAAGCAAAAATCAGCTTTTCATCGCTAACTAGCATCTTAGGGAAAACCAACCTGGAAGTTTCCCTCTTCATTGGGTCGGAGGGACTCCCACTCTGGGGAGTCCAGGAACTGGTGCTGGTGGATGTAGTGGAGGAACTGACCCTCCAGAGTTACACAGATCCTGAAGGGGACATTTTTCCTTTTTTTAAACAAAAGCTTTTATACGAGTAAACTTAAACTAACAAAAGGCATAAAAAAAGCTGAGGATGTTGAGGGTGATGGAGTGATATATGGAGAGGGAGAGAGAGAGAGAGAGAGAGAGAGAGGCGGAAGAGAAGGCGGACAGAAGAGACGGATGGGCATGCAAAAAGAGGGGAGCGATAGAGATAAGAGAAGAGAAAATATTAGAGGAGAAAGAGAGGAGTGAGAGCAAGAGAGACATTTCCTTAATGTCATCCTTGTACGACAGATCTATCCCAGCCCCACAAGCCCCTGTACAGCTCTTCTCCTCATTAACTCCCAAACTGCCCACAGGGGTGTCTCCATTTCCTCACCAGGCCCTCTGTATTCTGTCAGTGTGTCTTCTCTCCCACTTGCTACTTCCATCATGTGCATGGCCGTTTCCAAGCTTTTGTCATTTCATTAAATAACTAATTAAAATGATTTAGGATTCTCTAAAACTATGAAATTTATAAGTGCAATGCAATCAGGTAATTTTTTTGTTGCGCTGCTCTGCTCAGTATGAATTTCATGTGAGATCTGATCTGTGGATGGCCTTTATGTGGCACTGAATACCTTGAATTGAAAACTATGGAATTGGAGTTTCTCAACCCATGCCTGTCCTGTCCGATTATGAAGAAACGCTCTAAACTCCACCAGCCTCTGGTCTTGTGATCAGCTTCTCTCCTGGTTCACTTCATGCTAGGCAACAGTAACAGCCGTCACCTTCAAGGTCAAAGCTAAACCCAGGAAGCTATCCCTCAGCCGCTACTGCTGTTATATCCTTAACCATTTATGGAGGCTTCAGCCAACATGGTTGCATACAGAGGAAGTGGTTTTTCTCATTCCTACTAAAGTCAGGTCAATATTTGATCGTTGTCTTTATTTAGAACACATCGTGAACACCTCGTCGTGTTTGTAGTGGTCTATATGTACAGCACCTGAAATGCTCATTTGCCCATGTACAGTTGTGGTCAAAAGTTTACATACACTTGTAAAGAACATGTATGTCATGGCAGTCCAGAGTTTCCAATAATTTCTACAACTTTTACTATTTTTCTGTGATAGTGATTGGAGCACATACTTCTTTGTCACAAAAAACATTCATGAAGTTTGGTTCTTTTCTGAATTTGTTATGGGTCTACTGAAAATGTGACCAAATCTGCTGGGTCAAAAATATACATACAGCAATGCTAATATTTGTCCCTTGGCCATTTTCACCTCAATTAGGCGCTTTTGGTAGCCATCCACAAGCTTCTGGTTGAATGTTTGACCACTCCTCTTGACAGAACTGACATGGACTTGTTTCTTCCGCACTGTCCACATGTTCTCGATGGGGTTTAAGTCAGGACTTTGGGAAGGCCATTCTAAAACCTTAATTCTAGCCTGATTTAGCCATTCCTTTACCACTTTCGATGTGTGTTTGGAGTCATTGTCCTGTTGGAACACCCAACTGCGCCCAAGACCCAACCTTCTGGCTGATGATTTTAGGTTCTCCTGAAGAATTTGGAGGTAATCCTCCTTCTTCATTATTCCATTTACTTTCTGTAAAGCACCAGTTCCATTGGCAGCAAAACAGGCCCAGAGCATAATACTACCACCACCATGCTTGACGGTAGGCATGGTGTTCTTGGGGTTAAAGGCCTCATCTTCTCTCCTCCAAGAGCTCCATTTTTGTTTCATCTGACCACAGAACTTTCCTCCAGAAGGCCTTTTCTTTGTCCATGTGATCAGCAGCAAACTTCAGTCGAGCCTTAAGGTGCCGCTTCTGGAGCAAGGGCTTCCTTCTTGCACGGCAGCCTCTCAGCCCATGGCGATGTAAAACACGCTTGACTGTGGACACTGACACCTGTGTTCCAGCAGCTTCTAATTCATTGCAGACCTGCTTTTTGGTGGTTCTCGGTCGACTCTTGACCACCCTGACCAATTTTCTCTCAGCAGCAGGTGATAGCTTGCATTTTCTTCCTGATCGTGGCAGTGACACAACTGTGCCATGCACTTTATACTTACGAACAATTGTTTGCACAGTCTAATGATTGTATCAAATGAGTCCTATTTAAATGGACTCAGAGAAGTCACCAGCTGTAGTCAATCATAATCACTCACAAGAAGTTAAGAGGCCACAAAGATAATTTGATTGACACAACTTTCTACATCACCTAAATTGATCATTCATGTTGCTGTATGTATATTTTTGACCCAGCAGATTTGGTCACATTTTCAGTAGACCCATAATAAATTCATTAAAGAACCAAACTTCATGAATGTTTTTTGTGACAAAGAAGTATGTGCTCCTATCACAGAAGAATAAGAGTTGTAGAAATTATTGGAAGAATTTCCAAATGTCTTGATTGTAATTACTTGTACCGTATGTGTGAGCTACTCAACAGATTTTGATTAGCCTCTCGATAGCTGCAGTCTCAAAGGCCAACCGTGATTGAAGTCATTCTGATTTGCAGTGTGCAATTGTGAATTATTTCCTCTTATTTCCCCTTGTTTACAAAGGTGAATACTACAGTACTACCATCAGAGACTGCACCAGGCACGCAAATGACGGATTTATAATATAGAGCCTACATAGGAAACTCTGAATGTGAAATGTCTGTGTGTAAACATGACTACTACTACTACTCATAATAATAAGAAACTCCCAGCTCACCTCCCAGAGAGCAGGAAGGAGAGCTGATCAATGGGAGTCTTGCCCTCCAGGGCGTATGTCTCCCCCGCCTTCAGCTCCAGCACCCTGTTTTCGAAGGCCCCGGACACCTCCTGGAAGACCTCCACGGGCACACCCAGGGGCAGGTACACGGCCTGGTACAGGCTGGTGATCTCCTCGCTGGGCAGGTCCTGCTTCCGCAGCCGGTAGAGGAGGTGGCAGATCTGGGCCAGGCAGGCCAGCATGAGCAGCAGGTTCCAGGTGAACACGTCCATGCCACACACGGTCAGCCAGCCCCACAGCTGCATGCACAGGAAGGAGGGCACCATGAAGCCGAAGATGAAGAGGCAGCCGTACGGCCCGCTGCCGCCCATGTAGCCCAGCAGCAGTATGGTGTTGCCTAGGTGATAGATGGCTCCCTCTGTGTTATTGGTCCAGCCGTCACAGAGCTGGTGACCATACAGGAGAGCCCCGGCCAGGGGGGAGTTGTCTGAACTCATGGTGGAGACGCCCAATGTTGGTGATCCAAAACAGAAGAACCAGGTTCAGGTGGAAGGAATCCCCGGTCAAAAAAAACTGGTTGACCCAGGTGTATTTGTCTGTTTCAAGTTTCACAGAAACTTTAAAAAGCCAACTCTGGCCTAAAAGGCATCAAAAAGGTCTTGATCACCTCAACTATGGTTGTTTATTTGAACAGAAACCCATGTGGAATGTCCTCTCCTCTCATTATGCTCTCCGTTCCCTGACATGTGGTCCTTGTGTGTCCCATATCGTTTCTCTCCGCCGTTTCCCCTCTCCCGGCTAGGCTGCTCTGGAGGGCTAGCCCCCCAGACGCAGGGAGAGTGGTGTGGGGGGGGGGGAGAACTGGGACGGAGACGGACGAGGCGTGGTAACAGAACCCCAGCAGGATAACCATGTTTGGAATTGAAACCCAAGGAGAGGCGGACAGAACGCAGGCCTGCTACTTAACATAGCAGCGCGTCACTGGTGGCAGAGCAGGAATGATAAAACGCTCGAGCAATGGAACTCCGAGATGGGAGTGCAGGGAGGAAAGGCGCATGAAAACATTCGGTTTTTAAACACGGCACAGTGTTAACAAATACAGACAGCTATGCTCCGTTAGCCTTGGAGAGGCTGGGGCCGTGCATTTATAGACTACGGTACACTGAAATAGGTGGAATACCACCGAAGCAGGTCAGATTTCAGAAAGGAGACAGCCCTGGGAACCCCCAGCTCTCTGGCTGGAAGACCCCTCTTACTGTGATGTGGAAATGTGGTCCACAGCCACATTTATACATCTAGATGCCGAGATCTAGACGGAGAGATGTAGCAGCTGACCACTTTGTTTGGTGATTTGGTTCAGACAATGCAATCAGAAAACTGAACATTTTATCAGATTAGTCAGAGCCAACTGACAGTTTAATACCTTGATTTAGAGATTAAAGCCAAATCTGGGACAGCGAGGCTTCAGACCTGCAAGAAAGGCTGACAAGCCAGTTTCCTGTATGTGTAGTTTTTAGTGGATAGGGAATTCAAGTGACAATTAGGCTAATGTTTAATTCAAAGTTTTGTCCAGCACACTGAATGGCAGGCTCTAGGGGCACCAGAGCAGAGAGGGAGGAATGCAGATATAAAGTGTTGACTCTAGCCGAGGGGTTATTTTAAGAACAAGTGCATACCAGGGACCACAACTGTGGTAAGCAACCCCTCTTCAGAGAGAAAGTATTGACCTTTAGTTGCCAGGCAGTGGACAGTATGGGATACATTTGTCAAATCCAGTTATGCTGCAGCAGAAAGCACTTTTAATTCTCCAGCGTTCGTTGCACACGCCCCCCCCCCTTATTGTAGTGCTCACGGCCAAATTTGGGCAGGGGGAGAAGCAGGGATGGATGAAAGTGTGCTTTCCAGTCTGCTGAATACACATTGGGCTACATTTCCTATTAATTGTAGCAATCTGGAATTTCACATCCTCAAATGCCAAGTGGAGGAATATAAGGGCTTGAGGCAAAATTATTGAAATGAAATGTTCAGGAGAAGTTGTTAAAGGTCAGATTTGACTTCAAAATCGAAGACTTGCCAGGAATACGGCTCATGGAAGAAAGATTCTGTGGCTCATGTCAGACCTTCATGGGGATTATGCCAGACTGTTCATTTATTTTTAATACTCAGTGATCTGGCTTCACATTTTCTGTCCATAGTGCAAACACAAATTTTTTTTCAAAGTTTTATTAAAGTGCAGTCACATTTTTGAAAAACATGAAAATATCCCCACCCTCACAAAAAACACAAAGGCTCAGTGACAGACGTGCTTCTCGTGCCATGATAAATAACTTCCAGATCCTCCAGTCACGCCAGCAACCTGCCAGAGAAAGAGACAAGTGTCACACCACAGCCCAGACAGGCCAAAAGCTGGGTCACCCATGTGCCATAGCTGAAGTCATGATGATGCAAGTGTGCAAGCAGAGAATATAACATTTTTATTTATAAAAAGTTTGCCATGGATTCCTTTTGCTGAAATTAGTTGGAGCAGAGTGATAAGGACAATGATTTTGACATCTATTGCTTTCGGATTTCACCATTACTGGAAATGATCATTAGGCCACCTCTGCAGCACTTATAATGGTGTTATACAATTACCCTCATCAAAATATGCCAGTTCCTGGGATTTAGATCATGTTGAGACCAATTGTATCCTTAATTAGATTAGATTCAAATTTATTGTCATTGCACAGCACAAGTATAGTACAGCGAAAAGAAGTTGGCATCTAACCAGAGTGCAAATGAGGCAGTAAAGTGCATAGTAATATACAGTGTACAGTGGTTAAATAGGATATAGAACAGTCTACTAGGTATAATATATAGGTGTATATACAGTATATTTATGTACAGAGATAGTGTAGTCATAACTTAATGGAGTAGGTATGGGATATATAGCTATATCAACAGGTAATGAGCAGGGGTTGTAAATAAGTAAAAAAGTATATATCGGTACAGTAGAAATGTACTGTATGTAAACAATGTTGTGATTACAGTGCAAGGCAGTAGAAGACAGAAGGTGATAGGATATAGTCAAGAGTTCAGAGTTCGTACGGTGGACAGCGGAGCCTAGAGTATAGGCAAGGGGGGGGGGGCTGTCATCGTGGTACAGAGTTCAGGGAGATGACAGCTGAGGGGAAGAAGCTGTTCCTGAGCCTGCTTGACTTGGAACGAAGGTTCCTGTAGCGCCTCCCAGAGGGAAGGAGGGCAAACAGTCCATGGTTGGGGTGAGAGGTGTCTCTGACAATGCTACGTGCCTTCCTCAGACACCGTTTGTGTTGGGTAGTCTCTATTGCAGGGAGTGGTAATCCGATGATGCGTTGGGCGGCTTTCACCACCCTCTGCAGCGCTTTCCGGTCTGAGACAGTGCAGTTGCCGTACCACACTGTGATGCAGTTGGTGAGTATGCTTTCAATGGGCACACCGGTTAGAAGTTCACCAGAATCTGAGGGGACAGGTGGGCTTTCCTCGTCTCCTCAGGAAGGAAGAGACGCTGGTGAGCCTTCTTGACCAGTGAGGCGTGTTGAGGTCCAAGAGAGGTCCTCGGAGATGTGGACCCCAGGAATTTGAAAGCTGGAGACACGCTCGACCTCGCCCCTTGATGAGGACGGGGGGCGTGCGCGCCAGCTCTGGTCTTCCTGAAGTCCACGATGAAGCTCCTTGGTTTTCTTGGTGTTGAGGGCCAGGTTGTTGTCGGCGCACCACGCCACCAGGTGCTGGACCTCCTCCCTGTAGGCTGCCTCATCGTTGTTTTTGATGAGGCCCACCACCGTTGTGGCGTCTGCGAACTTGATGGTGTTGGTGCCATGTATAGGAGTGCAGTCGTGGGTGAAGAGGGAGTAGAGGAGGGGGCTCAGCACACAGCCCTGCGGGACGCCGGTGTTCAGGATGGGTGGAGGAGGTGAGATTGTCTAACCTAACAGACTGGGGTCTGTTGGTTAGGAAGTCCAGTATCCAGTTCCAGACGGGGGGGGGGGGGGGGGGGGGTGGGGGGGAGGGGGGGGGGGGGGGAGGGGGGGGGGGGGGGGGGGCGAGGGGGGGGGGGGGGGGGGGGGGGGGGGGGGGGGGGGGGGGGGGGGGGGGGGGGGTGGGGGGGGGGGGGGGGGGGGGGGGGGGGGGGGGGGGGGGGGGGGGGGGTGGGGGGGGGGGGGGGGGGGGGGGGGGGGGGGGAGGGGGGGGGGGGGGGGGGGGGGGGGGGGGGGGGGGGGGGGGGGGAGGTGGAGGGGGGGAGGGTGGGGGGGGGGGGGGGGGGGGGAGGGGGGGGGGGGGGGGGGGGGGAGGGGGAGACAGAGGGGTTAATGTCAAGGTTCTTGGTTTCCACGAGGTCACCAAGTTTGGAGATGTGTTTGGAGGGGATGATGGTGTTGAATGCTGAGCTGAAGTCGATGAACAGCATTCTCACGTGGGTGTTGCTCTCATCCAGGTGGGAGAGAGCAGAGTGAAGAGCTGAGGAGATGGCGTCTTCCGTGCTCCTGTTCTCACGGTAGGCAAATTGGTGTTTATCCAGTGAGGGTGAGAGGCCAGATTTGAGGTGAGCCAGGACCAGCCTCTCGAAGCACTTCATGATGATGGGGGTGAGTGCAACAGGGCGGAAGTCGTTGAGGCTCGCTGCAGAGGAGTGTTTTGGCACTGGCACAATGGAGGTGGTTTTAAAGCACGCTGGGACAACTGCCTGAGCTAGTGACAGGTTGAAAATGTCAGTTAAGACCTCTGTCAGCTGCTCAGCGCAGTTCCTGAGCACGCGACCGGGGATGCCATCAGGACCAGCTGCCTTACGTGCATTTGTTCTGCTCAGTGCCGCACACACGTCTGTGGGGGAGAGGGTGAGGGGTTGGTGGTCAGCAGGGAGAGTAGCCCTGGTGGGCAGCTCGTGGTTGTCCCAGTCGAAGCGGGCATAAAAGTTATTGAGCTCGTCAGGGAGGGATGAGTCAGTGGTTGGGGGGAGGGGGTGTGGAACAGCTGTTGTTGGGTCCATTGACCTTTACAAGCCACAGGGTAGATAACAAAGTAAATACTAGTAGATACAAGTAGATACTAAACACCAGAGAAGTAATAGTTCATTGCATTTACACAGTGCTTTTCAAGACTCAATGCACCAAATAGTGTGTGTGTGTGTGTGTGCGCCTGTGGGTGTGTGGGGGGATGGTATGACACTACCAGTGAGTAGAACCTGCCTGGGTGATGCATGGCAGCAAAAAGAAGCACATGCAGAAGTATGCAGAAAGTTCACCACACACTGGCTATCAGAGTGGAGAGGTGAGGAAGGTGGTTATGTTCAAACAAGAGCCAGGTTGGGAGTTTGGCCTGGACACCGTGGTTAGCACCCCGACCCTTGCAATCAGGCACCCCAACCCTTGCGATGACCCTTGTAGAGACTAGAGAGAGACTAGACACTCAAGTAAAGACTAGACACCAGAGTAGAGTCTAGAGTAGAGACTACACACCAGCGTAAAGACGGGAGTAGAGTCTAGACACCAAAGTAGAAACCAGAGTAAGGACTAGACACCAGAGTAGACACAAGACACCGGGGTAGAGACCAGAGTAGAGACTAGACACCAGAGTAAAGACTAGACACCAGAGTAGACACTAGACACCAGGGTAGAGACCAGAGTAGAGACTAGACACCAGAGTAGAGACCAGAGTAGAGACTAGACAACAGAGTAGAAACCATAGTCCACTTGAAAAGTTGGACTAAGGTACACAGTGTTCACACGAATCAAATGAACTGGAGTTTGTCCCGATTGTGAGCCTTGAGTGAATCTGTTGGCAGCGTGCATAACGTGAGGCTGAGGTTGTTATGAGCCGCTGATATAAGAGACATTACATGTGATGTGAGTGCTGCAGCATCTGTTGTGTTCCCCTCCAAGCTCTTTGTGGTCACAATGTGGAAACCTTCTCAAACGATCTAAATCCAGTCTTTCACAAAAGATTAACGGTTATTTCTGTCCGGCTCCACAGGAAGTGATGACGGGCTCCAGCCTCCGCGGTTCAGTCGGGGCCGCGCCCCCCTGGCCCCCACCAACACCCCCAAGCTGTGAGGTGGGCCCCTCACGACCTGACTGGAGACGGTTGGGGTTCAGAGGCCTCTAGTCTTCCCTCAGGTCCTCACCCCACCCTGCGTGATGTCATTGTCTCCCTGTTTGTTTGTGGTCCACACCTACTTTTTAAGTACTGATGTGAATGATGTCATAAGAACATTTGATCACCACTGAAAATGG
>PIJE02003444.1:18829-40050 GCA_002895965.2 Coryphaenoides rupestris | reverse complement strand
AATCTACTTAATGTACCCAATGTAACAGTAGTGACTATTATGCAGAATGGCCCATTTCAGAATAATATATGTAATATTATTAGATAGGATTATAATTATTGTGTTCATCGCTTTTAGGTTGCAGCAGGTAAATGTGAAGGTAGTTTAATTTCTTTATATTTGATATATTACTTTACATTAGTTGTGACATTTTCCCTGGGGATCAATAAAGCTTTATTGATATAACATCATAAGTCATTTATTGATTATATTTTGTATTGTTAATTTCAATCAGTATGGAAATAGTAACTAAAGCTGCCAGATAAATGTAGTGGAGTAAAAAGTACATTATTTGCCTCTGAGATATAGTGAGTAGAAGTAGTGTAGAAGTACTTAATAGTACAAAGTAGCAGAAAAATAGAAATACTCAAGTGCAGTCCTTGAGTAAATGTACATAGTTACTATCCCTTCCCATGTGAAACATGAGGTGAGCGAGGTGTACCCAGTAGGCCTTCCGTTGCGGAGGAGAGCCCCTGCCCGTTGGCGATGTAGAAGCCCAGGTGGGACAGCTGCAGGTAGCTGGGGTGCTTGTAGCGGTGGAACAGCACCAGGAAGCGCACGTCCTTGGCCATCTCAATCCAGCAGTTACGCCGCTTGTCCACGGTCACGCCCACGCCCCGCCTCATCACGGATCCCGGCTGATTGACAGGTAGGATGTCCCGCCCCTCCCCCTCCACCAGCACGGCGTCCAGCGTAAGCGTGACGTTGACGCCGGCCGAGCCGCCCGCCGAAGAGGAGATCCTCAATCGGTCAAAGTAGGTGCGGGGGCGGTCCTCTGCGCCGTGTTTAAAAGGAGCACCGATTAAGTGTCCGTCCACAATGATCCCTCGGGTTTAGGAAAATACAAAACACATGTCAACATCCTGTTCATTATTCACTTATTACATGTGTGTTTACAAGTCAGTACACTGACTGGAGCCCAAAGGGATATCTTAAAAGATCTTGCTTCATGTAACGGGCAACCAAAAAGTAACCACATCTTCATTTTATGATATAAAACAGAAAAATATTCACATTTCTGATGCAAAAGCGATATGACTTGATTTCCTTCCTAACTTCTCATCAATATATTTGCTGTCAAATGACTAGTTGATGAATGAACATTGTCAGCAGTCACGTTGACGGTACCTCTCTCTGGGTCCTTCAACAGTCTCAGAACATCCCTGGCCCGGCCGTCCACTGTAAAACAAAGGTTCTGGTGCAACTTGGGCAGCTGGACCACAAAATGAGGGTCTCCATCCACTACAAAAGACACAACTGGGTACTTAAAAAAAACTAATCAACGTGAACAATAATTCCATATATTCTTTTGTTGGTATAAAGTATGAAATGTAGTTGGCTACTGACCCGAGGAGGAGAAGACCCTGATGGAGCTCAGTGTTGACGGAGTCTCTAAAAGCACAAAACATTCAACTAAAGGACGGTCCTCCAGGCACCCTCAGGCACTGAAACCAACAGCAGCACTGAGCATGTGTTGCACGCAGTGGATTGATCGCTGCTACTATGAATAGCTTAGCGATCAAAAGCTACAGTATATGCATGAAAATAGTGAGAAGCACGTACCAAATGATTCTGTGTTGGCCGTATCCTCCCCTAAAAGAAAAATAATCACACGCATGTTATTTGGTTGTTTGTGGTCAGGTTTTAAAAAGGGAAAAGAGGCTGAAATGAACATTAACTTACAGGAATCATAGTTGATGTCGTAGTCGTAGTCATAGGTGGCATCGTAATCTGAGAAAATACATTAAAAAAAAATTACTTATTTGAATATTATTTCTAAATCTTCAGTTAGAGACATACTCTTGATCTGATCTTGATCTGATCATAATGAGAAGCGCTCACCTTTGACCAGGTCAATATCTGTCAAAAGAAGATTGGAGGAAAGTAAAGATTACCGTTAGCAAACAGTTCAGACACTATTATAAGGCTGTCTAATAGCCGCATTTCATAATCCAAATATAGCACATTAAAAGAAGTGGATGGAAATGCACATATTGTCAGACATAAAGCAGGAGGGCATTTATTCACCTTTTCTCTGAATCTGAATGGAGGTGGAGACATCTAGTGGACAGATGAACACAAACGGGGAAGAGGGATGAGACATTATTCATTTTCATTCTCCATGAAATGGGTCTTTATACATACAACCCATGCTGCACATGCTTCTCAGGGCTTAACTACAAACCATATACTGTATAGATATATCACTAACATAGAGTGTACCTACCTAGGAGCCCTGCGGCCTCCCAGAGTTTAGGCCCATCAGTGACCCCCGGCATGGGGGCGAAGGTCGCGGACAGCAGGGTCGCTATTCTGAACTCTGTGTCTTCCTCAGTGTCTGTGGCGTTGTTGTCGTCTTGGAAATCGGAAGCCGGGACCAGGGGGTGGAGTCGGGGGCGGATTCAGAGCCTGGGGGTTGGACCCTAGACCATTTGGAACTGTGGTGACGTCTGGCGGACGGGCGTCCGTCACAGATACCGTGCTGTTCCCCGCCTCTGGGTGGGGGGGCAGGGTGACTCGGACAGGAGGTGGAGCTATGCTGCTCGATGTGGTGTGGTGGGGTGCGAGGGGTTTCCCGGGCAAAGTTGCAGGGGCTGCGATGACGAAGCTCGGCGTTGCGGGTGTGACTGTGGACGTCGTTGGCGTGGTGGTGGTGGTGGTGGTTTGTTTGTTGTTTTTGTTTGTTGTCAACGGAGTTGTTGTCACTGTCGTTGTTGATTTTGGTGTACTGGGATACAGGGTGGAGGTTTTCCCCGGAGCGGGTGGAGGTGCTGTCTTTAAGTAGTTCTGCAGAGAGTTGGAGACCTTTCCAGAAGAAGGAATCGTCGGTGTTCTCGCAGAGTCCGGGGCGGACGTTGGTATTCTACCAGAGAGTGGTGCCGGGTTGGTCCTAACAGAAGCGGGACTCAAAGTTGTAGTGTGTTTTTTGCTGGAGTGCGGAACCACGGTCTCGCCGACGTAGGCAGTGAGGTGGACTTCCTGGGTTGCAGGTTGTTTGGGTTGGAAGGTGGCGGTGCAGGAGGAGGCGGCTTAACGCCGAAGAGGTTGGGTTTCGACTTGTTAGTCCGCAGGTTAGAGGGTGGGTTCGGCTTCTTAGCATTAGCGTTAGCATTAGCCACCACTTTGCTAGCGAGGGTAGTGGTGGTAGTGGTGGTAGTGGTGGTGGTGGTGGTTGCAGTCGTGGTCGTCGTGGTTGCCGCCAGCCGATGGGCCGCTTCATCGGCATCAGGCTTCACCACCACTAGCGACGTGACGGGCGTGACGAAGTTGTACTCCAGGGAGAGGCTGGTGGCCTTGTCGGTGAGCAGCCTCTGAGTGGCCTGGTCCGTGGTGTTGAGCTTGGCCAGCAGGAGCTCCTGATGGTGAAGTACGCCCACAGCCGGCGCACAAAGCTGGAGATCCCGGCACTTCCTCCAGCCCCCTCTGCCCCGTTGGCACCGTCGTCGACGCTGTGAATGGCGACGTGGCGCTCCGCTCTCACCGCCTGCTTGGCGTCCACGGCGCTCAGGGACACCCTCAGGCGCTTGGCGGCGGGCTTCACCCGGCCGGCCACCACCCAGCTCGGAGCCCTGGAAGTAGTTCGGGAACAGGGAACGGCTGACGTCGAAGGCCCGGTCGTCCAGGTAGGACAGCTGGATGTCGGAGAGCAGCGGGCTGGCCACCTCGTCGTAGAAGCCCTTGAGCTGCAGGGCGGCGTCGGCGTCCTCGTAAACGGTGCGCGCCACGCCCTGGTTCTCCAGTGCCAGGCGCCGCAGCAGCAGGAGGTCGGCGTCGTCCCCGAAGGCGAGGCCGAACAGGGAGGCGGGGCCCAGGGCCTGCTTGGCGTTGCTGAGGATGGCGTCGCCCGCCGTCACGCCGATGGTGGCCTCGCCGTCGGTCAGGAAGATGACCAGCGGGACGCGCCGGTCGCTGGAGGGCGGCGACGTCCGGCCCAAGGAGGAGGAGCCGCTGGACGCCAGGGGGTTGACCAGCTGGGCGGCACACAGCAGTGCTGCGTTGATGTTGGTCCCTGGTGCAAGAGAATGAATAAAGAAAATAGGAATAAAGAAAAAGAAATGTATGACATACATACATGTCTGTACTCATTCTATATTCTTTTTCACATTTTGTACAGTTTTTATACTGCCTTTTACATATTTTTTATTTTTTTATTTTATATATTTCTCAGATTCTTTACTGTAATATTCCAGATCTTCTGGTTCTAATCCTCCAATTCAAATTGTCTTTAACATTCTTTTCCACATCCTGCTGAGCATCGCCACTTTTCATTTCACTCCATATCCTGTATGTGTACGTGACAAATAAAGTTCCTGAATCTTGAAAAAGATGAAAAAAAATATTATGATCATTCATAAGAAAACAGTAAGGGCTAGAAATTGCCGCAGCACACCAACTCACATCCCTCCGCAATGATCCTCCTCACAAAGTCTTTGGCGTCGCGGACGTTCTGGCGAGTGGCGCGCACGGTGCGGCCCTTCCTCCAGGTGTGCACCGTGTCCGAGAAGGTGATGATGTTGAAGTGGTCGCCCTCCCGCAGGTCTCCCAGGATGGTGGTCATGGCCTGCTTCGTCTGGCACACACAACACACACACACACAAAATATTTTTCATCATCACCACCGTAAGCAAATATCTGTTTCAGTATTTTCTTCTCCAACAAAAAAATTAGCTATAAGCATGATGATGGTTAAGAACTCAATCCAAAACAATCCCTTTTCGTTGTACCTGTTTGATCTTGGTGCCGATCATGGAGCCACTGACGTCGATGACAAATATGACGTCCTTGGGAACCACCGGGAGCCCCCGAGGTGCGAAATAATGCACAAAGTAGCCGTCGTACACCTGGGGAAAACGGAAAGAGCCAAGGAGGAAAAGTAAGAGGGAGAGAATGGGTAACCGTGTTCAAATCATAATTCGCACTAGATGCCAGAATCTTTATTCTCAGCTTTATTGCCTTAGTTTTTACAAACAAGGAATGTGCTTTTTGCATTGAATATTAAACAGAAAATAGATTTTTTTTCACAAATATACACAAAAATAAGCAATTAAAAGGTGCAATTTAAAGAAAATATGTGAGTTAATGTAACACAAATTTCATATGTCTCTGAAAGTCTCACGTGCCGACCTGGATATCCCCAACGAGGTCTCTGAGCTCCACGTCGTAGCGGATAACAAAGTCTGCGTTGAGGCCCTGCTGGGAGGCAGCATTCTGCTGCTGGAGGGTGGGGCTGTAGCGGACCCGGGCGCGACCCGCACTCTGCTCCACATGCGTGGAGGGCGGGGCCTCAGCCTCCACTACAAGGGATGCATGGGAATGACATCATCATCAATTCCATCATCGAGTCCAACAAGTCCAACAGGCCTAGCGAGCAACAGGGGGTGTGTTGTTGGAGCCCACCCAGCAAAAGACGTTAGCATGCTAGTGCCAACAGAACGGCTCATGATTGATTCCCAGCGGGGGGAAAGGTCAGATGCTAATATAACATGAATCGGGGGCGGCAGTCGCGCAGGAGGTAGATGTCGGTTCTCTGGCAAGTGGAAGGTTGCTGGTTCGATCCCCGGGCTCTGCCTAGCTAAGTGTCGTAAGTGTCCATGAGCAAGATAAGATAGAACTTTATTAATCCCAAAGGAAATTCTTGTGCCAGGCAATAGAATAAAACAATAGAGAAATAAACAGATTTACAAATGTACAGTAGGTCTAAGTCCTAGTAGAAGTATAAAAATATAGGCAAGATAAGATATTCAGTGTGCAATTTGGATAGTTTTAATTAGATAGGATAGTTTTAGTTGGATAGTTTTAACAATAATTGAAGTGTAATAAAACTGTAATAATAATAATGGTTAGAGGAAGTATTGCACATGATTAAAAGAATATTAAGAATATTGCACATAATGAAAGGTAATGCAGCACGGTAATATTGCAAGGATAATACTGAGAAGAAGTATTGCACATGGCATTAAGAATATTCCACATGATGATGAGAGGAAATGAGAGGTAATATTGCAAGGTAGTATTTAGAGGTAACACGATATTAATAATATTAATAATATAGCATATGATATTGAGAGTATCGCACATGATGTTGGGCAGTAATATTAATATTGCGTGATACTGAGAAAAATGCACATGATGTTGAAAGGCAATATTGCACATGATGTTGCTGTGTTCATTGTCTTATATTTCAACTGTCCTTTCCGCAGAGGGGGGAGGAGTTAAGACACTAGACTAGCCCTACCTGCTCCCGACCAGCTGGCTGTTGCCTTGCATTGTTGAATGTGAGGTTAGAAATGCAATCGGTTTACCATTTATGGATCCAATGGTTTGATTTATTACAATATGATCGTTTGACCTTGTCTCACCTTTGACGTTGTTTGGACAGCAGCCGGCTGGGTCTTCAGCGGCAGGACCCTGAGGAATCGGAGGCCCGTGGGCTCCTCGATGCGTGACGTCCAGCGTCAGGTTGCAGGACGGGCTGCCCCGGCCGGAGCCCCAGGCTTGAGCTCGTAGTGCCCGAGACGGCGGGGCAGCAGCTCCTCGTAGGACAGGCAGAAGGACATCTCCGCTCCCGGGGGGACGCTCACCGCGCCACGCGGAACTTCTCGATCTTCCCGTTCCCTTCAGTTCAATCGCACACAAAACAAACCAAAAGAATCACAGTTTGGATGTCTCCTCTGACATTATGCAGCACAAATTCACACACATTTATTGTATAAAAGTACTGTATACATTTGTAAACACATTTACTGTATTAACGGTGTAAATATTGTGAAAAAAAAATATATATACATTGGAATACATTTTGTATATTTGTAATTTAAATGGCCGATCGAATTACTAGCAGCCATTTTGGTTTCGTACTGACTTTGTAGCTACGAGGCCGCGCTGTCTTTTATGTACACATATATTGTATAAATGTAACCGTATAAATTCAAATTGTAAACCATATTTTATGGTATTAGTGGGGTGAATATTGTGAAAAGATATTTATATACATCGGAATAAACATATTTTTTCATTTAAATGGGAGATAAACTTATCAGCAGCCATTTTGTTTGTAGCCACGAGGCCGACTGTCTTTAATTGTATACATTTATTGTACACATTTATTGTATATAAAGTACTGTATCAATTCAAATTGGTAAACCACAATTTTAATCCGTATAAATGGGGCAAATATTGGTGAAAAAAAAGCTATTTTTAGTATATGTACAATCGGGATAAACATTCTGTATTTTTCCATTAAAATGGGACCCGTGATTTTGGGTAATCCATCAGGTGCAAACGGCATTTTTGTTTGGCACTGACATTTGTAGCTTACGAGGCAGCGGCTTGTCTTCCCTTGGTGTTCTTCGCGGCGTCGTAGATCTTCCTGGCGGCCGTCCTCTCCTGTACCTGGGCCACGTACACCTTGCCGTGGGAGGTGCTGATGGCGGGAAACAGGAAATGGAACGGGAATAAGAACCGGCTCTTTGTCGGAGCCACAGACGTCAGATTATGTTACGTTCGTAAACACGGCCGGCCGCCCGGAGGGGCTGCGCGGAGGAACCACCGCCAATTTCGAGCATCGAATTTCGGCTGGAAATGGGCACACAAGTGCAGGCACAGTCTGATTCCGGACACCGCCCGGCTAATCAATCCCGAACGCAGCGAGCTCTGGCTGGGACAGGAGCAAACAAACAGCCATGCTATATTTGTGTTTGTGTGTGTGTGTGTGTGTGTGTGTGTGTGTGCACTATGAGTCCTAACAGTTCAAAAGGTGGTGGCTGGAAAAAGGTGAGGTTCATCAGGCGGCCGAGAGAGAGAGAGTGGGATAGAGGTGAGATAGAGAGGGATAGAGCTAGAGAGAGGAGTAGGGTGGGATAGAGAGGGATAGAGAGAGAGAGAGGGTGGGATAGAGATGGATAGAGAGAGAGAGAGAGAGAGAGAGAGAGAGAGAGAGGGAAAAGGTAATTTCCCTTGGAAAACATGATTAATGAGTAGGAATCGAGCAGCATGAAAGGTTCCAGGGGGTATTCCACCCCCCGCCCCCCACCTCCAAACACACACACACGCACATACACACAAACACTTGTGCATTTATAATACTCAACATTCAATACTTCTGGATTCAACATTACATTTAATATTTTTTATCATTATTATGTATATTGTGTTATCTTATGTATATTATGGCGCTCAATATGGGAGATATTGTCTCTCATTCTGGTTTTTTTTGGGGTCTTTTTTGTTGTTGTCATGGGACCAGGTGCTAAATTAAGGTCAGGTTGCAACATTGCTTTTGAACCAATATACTGTAGGCCCTGCGGAGAGGGAAAACATCAAGGGTGCCCCAAAATAAACCCGGCAGCCCCTTTTTGAAGCGGGTCTTGTTCACGACACAGAGCCGTGGCGCGGCGGGGTGGGGCAGGGCAGGGGGCGGGGCCTGGAAAATGGAGGGGCTTGTGTTTGCGTGTGTGGCAGGCAGGGGAGCAGAGCTGGAGCTGAGGGGTAACCTCCCTGCTGAACACACATGGCCCTCAGTCCCACACACAGCAACAGAAACACACACAACCCCCTTCCCCCCTCTGTGTTACTTGGGGGCCTCTGGCAATGTGCTGTAAGTACTAACTATACATGGCAACACACAGGTGTGTGTGTTAGTGTGTGTATGTGTGTGTGTGTGTGTGTGTCTGTGTGGGTCTGTGTGTGTGTGTGTGTGTGTGCGTGGCCATGGGCGCGCATGTACAGTTGTGTTCAAAAGTTTACATACACTTGTAAAGACCATGTCATCGCAGTCCAGAGTTTCCAATCATTTCTACAACTCTTATTTTTCTGTGATAGAGTGATTGGAGCACATACTTCTTTGTCACAAAAAACATTCATGAAGTTTGGTACTTTTATGAATTTGTTATGGGTCTACTGAAAATGTGACCAAATCTGCTGGGTCAAAAATATACATACAGCAACATGAATGATCAATTTAGGTGATGGAGAAAGTTGTGTCAATCAAATTATCTTTGTGGTCTCTTAACTTCTTGTGAGTGATTCTGATTGACTACAGCTGGTGACTTCTCTGAGCCCATTTAAATATGACTCATTTGATACAATCATCAGACTCAGACACAAACACTACAATGGGAAAGTCAAAGGAGCTCAGGATGGATCTGAAAAAGCGGATCATTGAGAACGTTTACATGCACACAATAATCCGATAACTGGGAATAATCAGGTAATGGTAATAATCTGATTTGACGCGTTTACATGCACTTTAGTAATCAGATAACTGAAAACCCAGGTTTACATGATTCAGTCGATTAGTTGGATTTCTTTCATGACGTTCATGACGTAAAACTCAAACATTCTCCGAGACCTTCTTAAAAATGTCGCCGTTCCTATACTTTCTCCCATCTAGGAGATGAAGGATATTCATGTCCTTCATTTCATTGAGCATGAGTTTTGTTTCCTCTTCCCTCCAAAAATGGGTTCTACCCACGGATCTACCGCTGCCGCTCGCCATGTTTGTTGTTGTCCTGTGGTTGACTGCACGCGTTCAATCTACATCCGTTTCTTCTTCTTCTTGTTTTACGGCGGTTGGTACATCCGTTTACACATGTGCAGATGTAAAAGAACGAAAAGAAACCTGATTAACGTATACATGAACACAGGTGTCAGTGTCCACAGTCAAGCGTGTTTTACATCTCCATGGGCTGAGAGGCTGCCGTGCAAGAAGGAAGCCCTCGCTCCAGAAGCGGCACCTTAAGGCTCGACTGAAGTTTGCTGCTGATCACATGGACAAAGAAAAGGCCTTCTGGAGGAAAGTTCTGTGGTCAGATGAAACAAAAATGGAGCTCTTTGGCCACAATGACCAGAAATATGTTTGGAGGAGAGAAGGTGAGGCCTTTAACCCCAAGAACACCATGCCTACCGTCAAGCATGGTGGTGGTAGTATTATGCTCTGGGCCTGTTTTGCTGCCAATGGAACTGGTGCTTTACAGAAAGTAAATGGAATAATGAAGAAGGAGGATTACCTCCAAATTCTTCAGAACCTAAAATCATCAGCCAGAAGGTTGGGTCTTGGGCGCAGTTGGGTGTTCCAACAGGACAATGACCCCAAACACACATCAAAAGTGGTAAAGGAATGGCTAAATCAGGTTAGAAGGTTTTAGAATGGCCTTCCCAAAGTCCTGACTTAAACTCCATCGAGAACATGTGGACAGTGCTGAAGAAACAAGTCCATGTCAGAAAGCCAACAAATGTAGCTGAACTGCACCGATTCTGTCAAGAGGAGTGGTCAAAGATTCAACCAGAAGCTTGTGGATGGCTACCAAAAGCACCTAATTGAGGTGAAAATGGCCAAGGGACATGTAACCAAATATTAGCATTGCTGTATGTATATTTTTGACCCAGAAGATTTGGTCACATTTTCAGTAGACTCATAATAAATTCATAAAAGAACCAAACTTCATGAATGTTTTTTGTGACAAAGAAGTATGTGCTCCAATCACTCTATCACAGAAAAATAAGAGTTGTAGAAATTATTGGAAACTCTGGACTGCCATGACATACATGTTCTTTACAAGTGTATGTAAACTTTTGACCACAACTGTGTGTGCTGCTGCTTGTGTGCGAGACAGAGTCCATAAAACAGAGCGAGAGATTCTGTGCATGCGTGCAGTAACTTAAAGGCAAGTGGGAAAAATCTTTCCAGACTTTCAGATTTTCTCCCCCCATCCCCATGTTTGAGTCTCTGTGCAATGTGCATGTGTGTGAAAGGTTGTGGGGGAGTGCTATGTGTGTGTGTGTGTGTGTGTGTGTGTGTGCGTGCCTATTATATGTCGGCGCTGGCCGGGCGCCTCGATGGTAAACTGTGCAGGGGGGGCGAGGGGAGGGGGGGGTGGAGAAAGGGCAGAGGAAGGGAGGTAAACTCCTGTCATTTTCTCTATTAAATTTCTGGCTTCTGTTTATAAAGCCTGGCATTCATCGGCACCGCCCACCCCCACCCCCAACTGGGGGTGGGGGCTAGGGCTTGGGGTCGGGCCCGGCCCCCGCAATGTTGACTTGTTTGCTTTGTTTATATTTAGCGTTTGAAAAAAAAGAAGAAAAAAAAAAGGATTTGCTTTAGTGGTTTCCAGTCCTCTTCAGCCATCAGGTTATGTGGCTCTTTCTACTCCTTCTGCTCTGGTATATGAGTTCCTGTTCACGTCGCTGACATCATCCCTGGACGTCCCTCCACCACCATTATAGCCACCGACCGCACGGAACGGGCCACTTTCTTGTAAGGGGGCAGTTATTCGCTGTGCGGCATGAGAATCATCCATTTTTATAGGGAACATAATTTTATTTTTTTTATTTTTTTGGCTCAGATGACGGAATCATAATCATAATGAACATAAAGGACAAGGCAAGCGTATTCTTTGCTTTTTTTTACGTGGAGACCAGTCTTGTATAAATCAACATGGTTTTAAGTCACAGAGTTTATGTTTATAAGGCACAGAGCTGTTAAGATATTTTGGCACTTAAAAAAATATCGACTTGCTCCACAGATAGCACTTACAGTTGTTTGTTATCGCCGCTTTTCAAACGGTTTTGTATCATTCCAATGTGGGTACTTTATGCAAATGAACAATGTTTACCCTTCCTCTTTGTTGCCTGCACCCTGATGATCTCCCCGCTACTACTGTCTGCCAGATGAGACAGAATGACACAAATCTTACCCCAACTCCATCAAATAATGGAGTTGGTGCACCCCAAAGACAATACCATTGTTCACCCTATAGCCCTAATGCACATAAGATAGAGTTAAGGCTGAAAAGGTGTGAAGAAAAAACCCTGGCTCGTGCTTTTAAACATCAATCCTCCCGTCTTCCACCAATCCGGGACATCGGACAGATTCGATCGATTTCATCACACAGATTAGCTCCACTGAAATGCCAGCATCAGCATCACATAAACTCGCCCTCATATGTGCTACACAGGGAGTGTTGTGTGCAGTTTCTTTGTACATTGAACACAATCATATACAAAGAATGACGTTGTGATGGACAAGAGTCATGGGAGGACTTTCCATTGATTATCTCGGCAGTGACACCGCCGCCGGAGGAGGAGGAGGAGGAGGAGAAGAGTGTTACAACGGACACGCACACACACACACACACACACACGGGGGTGACTCACATCGTGAAGTTGGAGATGAAGGCGGCGGCGGGCAGGTCCACCTCGAAGGCGGCCTCCTTGGTGACGGGGAGCTGGTTCCACACGGAGCTGCGCACCGTGGTCAGCACGTAGCGGGAGACCACCGTGCACCGGACGTGGTAGTCCGTCACCTTTAACTGACAGCCACAAGAAGGCAGAAGAAACTCCATGAGAAGCGCTCAGAGCAGGGGGAATACACACACATTCAAACATTCAGGTCTCTCTCTCTCTCTCTCTCTCTCTCTCTCTCTCTCTGGGGATACGTTCATGTTTACCTGCATGGAAGGTTAAACAAGATGTATGGAGAGATATGAAAAGGTTCCAACTTAAAAATGACCAGGAGGTTTGCTTTTGAACTGAAAGCATCTCTCAGAGTTGCCTTTCTTACCTATATTTACCTATATTTTTTCTTTTAGGCTTTACACTGTACATTTATTATTCTATTGTTTTATTCTAATGTTGTTGGCATTTTTGAGCAACCTCTGGCAAAAGAATTTCCTTCAGGATGAATAAAGTTCTATCTTTTATCTTATCTTTTAACTTCTACAGTGGCAGGCGGGCCACAGAGTTCAGTACTCATTAGTGCATACAGACCAGTTAAGGCAACTACAAACTAGCATATATTTCTCTGGGGGGGGGGGGGGGGGTTAGCCTAATTTAGCTCTTAGCTTTGGCATGACAAGCAACAACAACACAACCAACAACATCAAAGTGAAGTTCTCTGCCCCCTCCTCCTCCTCCTCCTCCTCCCCCTGGTGTTTACCCGGGTACCGCATGGCGCCTGCCGAAACCCATCTGGTCAGCGCTGCCCACATCTCCGTGAGACGGTGGGTCCGGTCAGTCAGAGCCACCCACCCCAACCCCACCACCCCCCTGCCTCTAATAGGCTGAAGAAGAAGAAGAAGCTGCACTGCTGCTGCTGCTGCTGCTGCTATCACCATAGCAACGTGGATTGTTGTTCACATTCAGAACGCTAGAACTAATGTACAAGGAGTGGCTCTTGAAGCAGGTGTCAGCATAGGAGCGGGGATTCAATAGAAATCTGCCAATCAGATTAAAAGAAATGGTTGTACTGGAATTGTCAAAAGAAAATGGAGGGGTTTTTCATGGCCTTAAAAAGAAACGGTGAAAGGTCAACAAATGTGAGTGAATAACACACAGGATCATAGTCTCTAGAGTCCAGAGGGAACCCCAGTGATACTCACCACTGACTTGGCTGGTTTGGCTTTGCCGCTTTGCTCTCTGCAACAGAAACAAGCACTGAGTCAGTCTGTTTACTGTCCTTTCATGAATGTTGCACTTGTAGTAAAATAGCCATGTAAAGCTTAGAAGAATTCATTTTTAATGATGTGGGGAAAGTGACTTTAAAAGTAATTGACTGCTCCATGATGCTTGCACAAGGCGACATTTGTTTAGCAAAACAACAGACTTGTGTTGTGTTGTGTGAGGCACGCAGGGTTGGAAATTGAAATAAATGACTTTACTGTACAGGAGGGTAACTGGGTTTCATGGTCTGGGTTCAAATGTTGAGTTTGTATACAATCAATGTCTTTGTCAGTATATTGCTCAGGTGTTTTTTTCTATAGGCCCAAACAGGCCACATTGAATGAAAATTGCATTTTGGTTTACGTACAGCAGTCATTAAGGAGTCCATTTTGCAGGCTAGACTTTAAAGCACAATCATCGTTTTTGTTTCACCTTGGACGGACTTTTTAATTTGAGAATTTACACAGAGTGCACACAAATATACTTTTAATACATTTTGCCACGAGTATCTTTTTAAGGGATTCTGAACGTCACGCATCAGATCATTCGATATTGCATTGCTTTAACAACGCCTTTATCTCGAAAGATTGCGGAAAGTAAAAGTCCCAGTAAAGTCCCAGTAAAGTCCCACATGGCCACAGTGCACGTAGAGATTGGAGAGACTCCTCACCTGTACAAAAAGAAGATCCTTTTCTCCCCGCCGCAGGCCCGCCTTGTATCCCCCCGATAATCCCTCTTGCACATAATACGTGAAGATGAACAAAATGCATTTCACTTTGAAAGACATCATCACGTCTGTAATAATACAGCAGATGCTTCTTCAGATCAAGTCCAAGTCCAAGTGTTGATCTCCCGAAACGACGACGTCTGTGTGGAGTGAGCAGCAGCAGCAGCAGCAGCAGCAGTATGAGAGACGTGGTAACAAAGTTCACATTTAAAACCCAAGTTATTTTTTTGCAAGGGGCAGGCTTCCCCCCTCCTCAGAGACGCTTCATTTAAACTGCTCGGAATTCCGCTATAGTTAAAATAAGTTATTATCTGTACATGTACTGGCTGCTGCTGGCACCACCGCTTTAAAAAAATGAGAAAAAAACCCCAACACGTCGCGCTTTGACCGAAGTTGTCAAAATATTGAAACAGTCCCGCTCGGGTTCAAACACAGCAGCCGCTCCTCAGTGCGTGTAAAGCGCACTGAAAATTTCACAGACTGCTGCCAAGGTGGACCACAAAAAAATGACATCGACTCAATCAATTGCATGTCACTATGTGAAGGTGCATCGGCCCTTCCTCACCCCATGCAACTTATTGCTGTGAAGAATGAGGTTATTTGATGGAGAACTTGGTTGAAAAAGGACGCAGGAGATTATAGGCCATCGTTGTTTGTTTGGGGAGCTGTCCATGGTGCTATAATTGTTGGCCATCAGCAACCATGACTCATCTGATCTGCATCAGAGCTTTATCAGGTGGATCTCACAGCCACGACACCCCATTCTCACACACACCACACACACACACACACACACACACACACACACACACAACACACACACACACACACACACACACACACACACACACACACACACACACACACAACACACACACAGTGGTTGTAATGAAAAAGGTGCTATTCTCTGGGCAAACCAGCTCAGTGAATATTTTTAGCAGCTTGCCTGACCTTTCCACTCACTCGATCTTCCGTCATTAATCCTGCTACTTTCTAACATTAAAGGAAAAATCCAGCCCCAACTTTGACCATCGTTGTAAAAACGTCTATTGGTGATGTACACCGCGCCCCTGGTATTGAGCAGATTTAACTCAATTTATCTAGACACTACATCACACAGGGGACATTGCTGCTTATACAATGGGGTTTGATAGGAGAGTATGTCTTCAGATCGTTTGTAGCATCAATCATAAGTATCAGATATTCAGAGTTTCATTCTTATATGACAACTCGTGGGGCATTCTAGTGGTCTAGAATGCCCCACTGGCTAAGCTAAAGTTATCGTTGCCAGGCTAGCTCTAGCATAATAACAATAAAATAATAATAAAGCCTGATATACAGATTGTTATAATGCATTTGATTAATTTATTCAATTTATAAATTCATAAATACATATCATTATTAAAACAGTGAATAACATTGCATCATCCCTCATATGTGAATCAGGGACAGTCTGTAGGGCATCCTCTGGTTGTCTACTGACGTCAACGTTCTGTAACAAGAAGAAAAATTACATGATTAGATATTTTTGACATGGGTTAACTCATTGGCAAGGCAGTATGAAATTCAGACCTGACCTGTGTACAGATATGTATCATAAACATATTGTACATATCCAAGATAATGGTGATGAAAGATTATTCATACAGCATCACTACTTTTGTTATTATTACCACCACCATCATCATCCAATTATTATTATTATAAAACCTATAGGTATGTATGTATTGTAACATTTAGCAAGCAGACTCAAACAGAACCTTACCACTGGTCTCTCTCTGTGCGTGTTCACCGCTTCGATGTTCAGAAAAAATGGCTCCAACTTTACACCCTGTGACGAGATGTGAAGGGCTTCAACAAGAGGATCAGAGTCTGATATCTAGTTGTTGTTGTTGTTGTTGTTGTTGTGGATGACTTACCGTAGGCTAGTGGGGTGAGTTTGAGTACGGTGTGTAGGGGACATCGGAGATATGGCAAGTCCTCTATTTAAAAACGCCGGAATGCAGTCCAAAAACAAAAAAGAAAATATAAATATAGAGGTCAGTGAGAGGCCAAGTCAACACAATCATGAATACGCTTCAGGAATGGTTAGGCTTTTTTTTTTTCCTGTTCATGAATCGACATTGGGAGAAAAAACATCACGTGTGTGAAGGAGGAGGAGGAGGAGGAGGAGGAGAAGGGGAGGAGAAGGGGGGAGGAGGAGGAGTAGGGGGAGGAGAGATCGAGGAGGAGCAGGAGTAGGGGGAGGAGGAGGAGGAGGAGGAGGAGGAGGACTTGTGGGTGTTGGGTTTTTTACCTGCAGGTTTATCCAGGAAGTAGGCCAGCAGACAGCGCATGACGGCCTGGTGGCAGACCACCAGGACATTCTCCTGCCTCTCCAGCTCCATGATGACCGGCTCCAGACGGTGAACCATGTCCTCGTAGGACTGGCGCAGCGCAGCGAAAGGAAAAGGACATCATTACGGGTGTCTCTCAGCTGCCTCATAAGAATGCATCACCCCCCCTAACCCTAACCCTAACCCCCCTCATGTTTGGCTGAAGTACTGCAGAGTACCTACCTCCCCCTTGGGGTAACGATAGCGATATTTGTCCTGGTCTCTCAGAGCAAACTCCTCCGGGAAGTTCTCCTGTATCTCCTCGTAGGTCAGGTCCTCACACACGCCCTGGGGAGGACAAAAGGAGGACATCTATTTCACATTGAACAGAATGAGGTAACCAGACTCAGAACCCCGTCCAACCAGTTAATAGCAACAATACAACACAGAGAAGGAACAATGTGAACTCAGTACTTGGGATAAAGTAACAAGCGAGGTGAGAAGAGCACCATCTCCTTGACTCTGTTGGTCAGATGGGGAGTCAGGAGGAGAGGGTTGGTTTAAGGTTGTGATGAAGAGTTGAGTGTACCAATTGGCCTTGCTACACACCACATAAAGATTCAATATTCAAGAACTTTAATCGTCACATAACATCGTTAGAATAGTTCCTATCCATTTGAATGGAGATATAGGTTTAGACTCACTGCGTCTATTTCATTGAGGGCCTTCCACTGCTCATACTGGACCCCCAGAGCCTCCGCCGTCTGGATGGTCCTCTTCATGTGACTGGTCCACACCTTCAGGTCACTGATGTTCTGGCCCTCAATGAAGCCAGCCAAGGCCCTAGCATACTGAACGTCGTTCAATACAATTATTTGTAAAAACACAATAATGAGAAACCATGAATAATATTTCATTTTTCATAGTGATTTAAAAGAATGTATAATGTCTTACTTTCCTTTCATTAAAGGGACTCGGCATAAATACCATAATGTTAACACTAACATTAGGTTAACTAACCTTAATTGAACTAACTAACCTGGAGTTAACTAAAATAAAGTTACCATACGTAAGTTAACACATTTAAAGTTAAGACAACATGAAGTTATCCAACAAAAAGATGAATCACTGTTAACTCACCTAAAGTGAACTACTGTGTTATGTGAGCTAACCTAAAGTTAACTCACCTAAAGTAACTAAACTAATGTTATCCAACTTAAGTGAACTAACCTACAGCTACTTAACCTAAAGTTAACGCACCTAAAGTTAACCAACCTAATGTGAGCTAACCTAAAGTTAACTCACCTAAAGTCAACACACCTAAAGTAACGCCATTTAAAGTGGTAATCTCCAAGATTTCCCTTTCGTGCTCTTTGGTGACATTTATGGTGAAAATTGTAATTGCATCCAAACAGTGTGACTCCCCACCCAGCCTGTAATATAAAAAAATACTGCAAATGCAGGGACTTCATCAGTGGACCATAGGCTCAGTCACCATTGTGTTAACTCGTTAGGCGATAGATAGTGACTACACAGTCATGTATTTACAGGAGAATCTTCGAGATTACTACTTTAAAGTTTTCTAACCTAAAGCCAGTCAGCCATGTTGTGCCCACTGACCCTCTGGCCGCGCGGCGACAGGCCTGAGTCTCCCCCGATGCGGCCCCAGGAGGTTGAGCTCGCTCTCTCCGTGGCGACTGAGGTAGATGGAGCGCGGCGTGACGTGGATGTTCATCAGGTAGTACACGATGCGGCTCTGGATGTGGTCCTGGACCCGGTTCACCAGGTACCTGTTGCCCACGTTGAAGATCTTGATGTAGGACAGTTCCTGCCACACGTCACAAAGGACACTTAATGTTACTATAATGTCTTAGTGTTGTTGTTGATGTGGTTTAGAATTTTTATCGGCCTGGCCGATAATCAGATCCAATATTCATAATTTTTCCGATTATTGGAATCGTTATTTTGTATGATCTGATTGCTGATTAAATATTTATTTAAAAAAATGCGCTCCTTGCAGGCGGCTCTGATGCAGTCTCTCTCTCTCTGGCTCAATGTCACGCCGGCAGAATAGCCAATCTGTACTCCGTATTTGTGGGAGACACGTGGGAAAGAGGTCGCCAATCAGTCTGCAGTGTTTGTCTCGACACACCCATTCACTACGATTGGCGGCGCAGCCAAAATAACACGACAAAAGCCAATCGATCCGATTGGCTTTTTTTTCTGCCGGCAGGACATTGAGCTAGAGAGAGGCGACTGCATCAGAGCCGCCTGCAAGGAGCGGCAATCAGATCATACAAAATAACGATTCCAATAATAGGAAAAATTATGAATATCAGATCCGATTATCGGCCGATTATCGCCCCCTAATTACTAATAATCGGTATTGGCCCAGAAAAAACCATATCGGTCGACCCCTAATATTTGTATCTTAATAATGATCAAAGATAAGCAATTATTCCATGATTTATTCATCCCAGACATATTTTATGACGATGAAAATGTAACAGTACAAAGCGCAGAAATTTATACGGAAAATATCTATGAGCAAAATTAAAGGAAAATGTATTTAAACATTATAAACAGAGATGAACAGCACGAGACATTGACAGTATAGCCTACAATAATTGATCATTACCAGTAGCGGTTATTATCAGTAAACAGCCGCATTATTGAAACCATACAATGTATACAATGGTTGTTAATGGTATATATATTGTATAGTCTCATTATGCCATCAACCATTATACTGCAATTTCCTCTTTTCCTATCTAATCCTGTATCTTGTGGATATCGCTATGGTCCACTACCGGTCTCTTTCGTCGTCTATGGGGACGTAGGTGGCCTCGTAACACTCAATGCGCTGGGCAAAGTCTTGCATCGCCTCCTCTGTGTCCCGATCCACGTAATCCGGACTTCCCAGCTTAACTTGCTGTCAAGAGGAGGTCAACCACACACACACACACACACACACACACCACACACACACACACACACACACACACACACACACACACACACACACACACACACACACACACACACACACACACACAGAATTAAGGTAATCAAAGGCAGGTGATCAATTATTAAATCATTTGGAAAGCTATCGTCACATTTGTTTGTTCATTCATGACATGTGAGGTATTAAATATCACCTGTATGTTCTCTGCAATGATGTCTGGGTCATCACAAATCGATTCCACGAAGAACACCTTTGTGGGAATGGAGGTGTGACGGTTACATTGACCTGAACAACAGAACTCCAACGAGACTACTTGAGGAACAGAACATAACCGTGTGGAAAACCTATCAGGGTCCTTAATATCTGCTTGCCTTGTAGCCCCGCTCCTTGGCAAAGCGCAGTATGACCGCCCTCCTCTCCTGTGTAGTATTAGTGGCATCGAAAACCTAGAAACACACACACACACACATATGGGTTAGGTACGATTCGGTACATAATTCGGGAAATAATTTCAGGATTTATTCAGAGATAGGCTATCTCAGAGTATCTCAGAACGCAGAGTAAAGTGTGTATAGGATCACGTAATTTCTATATTTTAAAAGGTTTTATCAACTGAACAAATGAGCAATGTATGTGTCGTAAGCAATGTAGTAGGCAAGTATGTTTAATCTAAACCCACAAAGGCAATCCTAAGAAAAAATAATGTCATTATTAGCATCTTGATTGTACAGATCATCAGATGGCTGACGCATGGCGTTAGCAACTCATCCTCTGATTGTCCTCAGCTGGACAGCTTCTGTTGGTCCTCTTACTCACGGCTACTTGTCCCTCTTCCTTCACAAAGTACACAGCCACGTCCTTCAGGGCAGCTGCCGCACATGCCCTGACAGAGAGACAGACAGAGACACAGAGAGAGAGACAGATACAGAGAGAGACAGAGAGAGAGGTATATGAGACAGATAGAGTGATAGAGAGAGACAAAGAGAGACAGAGAGAGTGACAGACAGAGACAGAGGGACAGAGAGAGAGACACAGAGAGAGAGACAGAGAGAGAGAGATACAGAGAGACAGAGAGAGAGACAGATACAGAGAGAGACAGAGAGAGAGGTAAGACAGATAGAGAGAGAGAGAAAAGAGAGAGAGAGTGACAGACAGAGACAGAGAGAGAGGGATAGAGAGAGAGAGACAGAGAGAGAGACAGAGACAGAGAGAGATACAGAGAGACAGAGAGAGAGACAGAGAGAGAGACAGAGAGAGACAGAGAGAGAGAGATACAGAGACAGAGAGAGAGGTATATGAGACAGATAGTGATAGAGAGAGACAAAGAGAGACAGAGAGAGTGACAGACAGAGACAGAGAGAGAGAGAGACAGAGACAGAGAGAGAGGTATATGAGACAGATAGTGATAGAGAGAGACAAAGAGAGACAGAGAGAGTGACAGACAGAGACAGACACACAGAGAGAGAGTGACAGAGACAGACACACAGAGAGAGTGACAGAGAGAGAGAGAGACAGAGAGTGTTGTGGAAACCAACATGTAATTTAGAGAATTCTTTGGAGAAGGAGAAGTCGAGGAGTCGGAAGTGGCAAAATTGCAAAGACCTTTATTACAACCTGCTACAGTTATAACAAAGGGAGGTCGGTCAGCTGAATGTCCTCCAGATCCCAACTCAAATCGATCTTTTTATGGTCTTCCTTTGGTTACCTTAACACGCCCCTTAACACTCCCTTAACACGC